>JAMKCH010008380.1:0-60031 GCA_023653785.1 Ophioderma brevispina
CCGTGTAGTGACGTCAGCGTGAAATTTGATGGTCACACCAGTATACCCTGTGTTCTGGCTTAAAGCGGTAACGTTTTTACATGTGCGCAAAGAGACGACATATCTTGACAAGTGCATTAAAGCTGCGTCAAAGTAATGACATCACTGCACAGAGGTAGAGAAATGTACCAGAGTGTACAAGTTAGTACAATAGATAAGCAGCTTTGATTTGGCCTAAAGTCACTATGACCCAAAATGCCAATCGGAGAAGGAGATCACATGAAGATCAAATATAATGAAATACATTCATGCAAGATTTTACGATGATATTGAAATACTTTTGGGGAGTGACTTGTAAATGGAATGAGCAACTTCTTAATTATCCATCTTGTGAATTTCTTGGGTGGATAAAGCTACTTGATATCAAACAAAACAAGTGAAGGCACTATCAGTAACCATCTAAAAATTGTGCAATTCTTTAATTTTCCTAGGGCATGGCTTACAAAGGAAGGATATAAAAACAAAATTTACATCTGTTAAATGGTAGAAAAGAAGAAAACACTGGTGCTATTCAAAGTATTAGGCCCATTGTGTGTAACATAATTATCTACATAGACATTCCAAGCTAAAAGGTCAGATTTTATTCTTAGTAGGATACTTTCAAATTTATCACATGCAGAGTATGTTATCATACCTGCACTTTTAACAAATATGTATCCTTTTTTCGATGATTTTTTAGATTCTCTGATTAAGTGAACACTGATAGTGCCTTTAATTTCAGTAGTGGGTCAGTGCATTCAGGTGTGATTAACTATGAGTTGAACCTTCACTAAAACTCAGGGGTTCTCAAGATTGGTTTGGGGAGGGACAATGCCTTAGATAACCTGGAAGCAGGTTCTCAAGATTGGTTTGGGGAGGGATAATGCCTCAAATAACCTGGAAGCAGGTTTCTCGAAGATTGTTTGGGGGAAGTATACTTGTCTCAAATACCCTGGAAGCAGGACCCATACTATTTTTTGTTTTGTTTGCTTAATAATAAAACCCACAGCTACACTGGGATGCAGATTTTGGGCCACATTTGCATTTTTTGCTCAAAATTTCCACCGTTATATGAAATGTTTGCTCCAGATTGAGGAGCCAAAGTTGTTGACAAAGTTAAGAACATTTTGAAAAAGTGACCCTTCTCTGCACCAAAATCAGTGTGAAAAATGTGTCAGTCATATACAAAAGGCTGAAAACAAGATCCATATTGGTGGCATGTCCCTGTTTGGCAATTTGGGTAGAGATCTTCGGAGCTGAAACCAAACATGCAAGTAACAGGGCATATAAATTGTCTTCATATCCAAAGAGTTAATGACTATACTTCGTCCAGCCAGAAGTAGGAGTGATGTTATAGCTCTTTTTCAGAGATAACATGTGAATGTCAGCAAGTCGCAGCTGTAATCCTAGTGCACAAAGTCAGTATACACAATCAGCATGCAAAATAACTGTGCCAGAAGTAATGACTTCTCACCTTACTTCTGGCCAATGAAAGAATAGCTGGTACTCTTTAGTTCAGGGCCATTATTGTAAGTCAACTAGGGTGCTGCACCTGCATAGCATTGCCTCTCTGCAGGCTTCCAAGGAAGTTCATCATGCTTTATGGCATGTTAATGGACCCTTGTGAACAGCAAGTTCCTGTAATGTCAACTGGGACCACCAGGATTATAAAAATTACTGCACTTTTTTTCTAAAGTTGGGTAAAACTTAGTTGTACCATGATCTTTATTGGTACTGGTGAGTGCACGCAGGGATCAAGGTGCAAATGGAACTGCTGGAAAGATGTAACTGACAAATGATTAATATTTTACAAACAGTAACACTATTGATAGACTTCATTGAAGGAAAAGAATTAGCTACAGCTGCAAAAGATTAGGATGATCACGCATACTGTTATCTTTGATACCTTTGGCATTGCTGACTAACTACAACAGGAAAAAGTTTTGGTTCAGTCTGTAAGTCTTCTGCATTGCTTTAATGAATTTTCACTCGTACTTGAACTTGATCAAGACATTTTTGAAGTTGAAAAAGATAGAAATAATTTGTTAATTTGTTCTAAGGATGTGTTATTCTTAGTCTTTCCAAATTAAATTTAAAAGCTTCAAAATGATTAAAGGTGCTTGGTTCTAATTTAAGTGTATGATGTTCCGTACTTGATGTGATAGCCTGCCCTTTCAGTTACTCTGCTAATATGAAGTTGACGCATTAAATGATATCAGTGTCTTAGCCCAGTCCCTAAAAGCACAAAAAATATGGCATATTGTGACTTTCCCATAAAGCATGAAACTTGGGTATGCTTATCCATATTGAGGCCCCCGAACATTTCTGATCGATGCAAACTTTAGGCGCCCCCTATTGGGGGGGGGGCCGGGGGGGTCAGCGCCCTCTATATTTTACCCTTATGAAATATTCCTTTCAAGAGCTTAAATGCCATAATTCCCCTATTTGTTACCAAATAGGTAATTAAATTTTAAAAGAATGCATTGTATAGAGCCTATTGATTTAGGTTAATATCAAACAGGGCTGCCATCTTAAGATTTCAAAATGGCCGCCACTGAATCTATACTTAAGCCTAATTTTAGTTAATAATGATCAAAACACTAATTTGTAAGGACCTCCACCATTGCTAATGCTGAGGATTTCAGAAAACGCATTGATGGAATTGCAGTTTGTTAAAGAGAGCAGAATCTAGAATTTCAAATGGCTCTGATTTCAAATGCCGCTAATTAACTGTTATTATGCGAATTTTTACCATTATGAAATGTACCTCTTGAAGGGTTGGCAATCAAATTTCACCGCTTTGGTCAATTAAAGTCCTGTACTAGAGTTTTTAAGCACTCAGTAAATTTTTTTAAGATCAAAGTCATATTGCTGCCAGCTTAGATTTCCCAATGGCCACCACGGAATTGTCCGTGTAGGCCTTACTCACTTATATGAATCTCATATTGGAATGCTAACGAGCCTGTTTCGTAATGGAAAAGGTAGAAACAACACACATACTTGGTAACTTGTTTAAACGTCGTTGTGTTGGAAAAATTCAGCACTGAATATTATGTGATTTTTCCATCTTATTATATTTCATTGAGAGCTAACAAATCCTTCAGATTATAAATATGAGCCATGTGGTACGATATGCAAGTTACATTCCGTTATTTGGACTACCAAGACCAAGAGCCACACTTTTGTTATAAAGATGTTAAACTTTGGTCTGATGAGAAATTCTTCTAGGTTTGAGTGTATCTTATTGTAAGTGCAAACATAATGGACAATGAACAACGGCACACCGGTTTGGCATGTCCTTACATCACTGTTTGCTAGTAGTAATGTGTGAAAACACAAAGGTGTTTATGTTGATTTTAGTGCAATATCCGACAAACATTTGTGAATAGTATGGAATCCGCCAACAATAGCACTTTTAAATTCATAGTAACATCTTGCTAAAATTTTGGAAGTAAGAGATTAAATAAAGGCGGTGAAACGATCATGGGTCCGATTTTCATTAAAAAGCAATTTCAAATTTGGGTCAAATCGGTCAAGCCATTTGGATAGCAAAACTTAATTGATATAAGATTGGATCGATTAGCCAAATTAATTGGTCCTAGCTATTAGTTGCAAAATCTTGGGTGAGAATGCATCGGCCCACTCTTTTTAAAACTCATAGCGAGACCAATGAATATTGGGCGTAAATCGTCCGATTTTTATCATTAAAGGAAATATTTCAAGATTTTTTGTCAAGCTCAGTTTGACTTACATTCATAACATTATTTACATACATCACGAAGTCCCGAAAAATAATACAATTTGATGTAAATTAACAAAATAGAGGCATTTGAAATTTTTGCTTTTTTTTGACATACAAGAAAACGGCGGATTTTTCGCCACGGCTTCTTGATCAAAAGCGCCCATTTTGTGCCGCCCGTGACGTCAAAGTGATGACCAAACAAAACATCGTGTTGACTCGGAATTGTTATTGCTGAACACGTCATATGAATGGATTAATGAAAGATATAATAATAGAGAAAAACAGTTACAGAATGACAATTTTTGTTCATTTCGTTGTGTTTAATTACACTGCGATATGATGTGTCACAACTGCGTAAATTATGGATGGTTATCACTTGGCCGTCACCATTTTCCTGCTATGTGGATTTGTCGGAATCTTTTCGAGTAAGATATTGGGCGGGAAATTAAAATGGGCAAAATTACTCAACAATGTGGACAATTTTAACTTATTTTGATTAATATGTCATCTACTTACTTAACTTTCCATCCCACCAAAGTTTTCCAAATATTCAGAATCATACATATTTCCTTGTAACATGTTTTGAATCTTGATATCTTCACACCTTGGACCTCCTCAAACTTGATAATGTACTAACTGGCCATATGAGACTTGTGTATAATTAATTGGTCGACAACATGTGGGATGTGGGGGTTTGTTCATAATCAAGTGCAACATTTAGCGTGATTCTTTATAATTTCACTGGGGTATAATGAGAAAATATGAACTTTCGTCTGATATACCAAATCTCATTTGAATGTAGTAAGTGGTAACGAGGTTGTCCCTTGGGTCACCCCCTTTAATGTTGCATCCACCCTTCATCGCAAATAGGAAATAAAAAAGATACTGGTATGAGTGTTTTTTGGTGTAAACCTTGCCAATCCCTAAAACCATCCCCTTCCATAACAATCAATTTTGATATATGTTAGGCGTCACTGTACCCACAATTTCAGGTTGTTCAACTTTGTTCCGTACGGTAATGACATTGTGCCAACCCTTTTGTTCCGGATTGTATCCAATATCACAGAATAGCAATGCCATCTTTTTTTGAGAATGTTAAAATGAGCTTTTTTTAAAAAAACCTAAAGTTCAGCTACCGTTTGCACAATAAACGTTTGACCTTAGGCTTTTTAGTACAGGGCTTCCATTACCTAACATTTTTTTAGGCAGATTCTGATGTGGCTTTGTTGTATGCATTGCGGCCCAGTTTGGTTTGGTAAGAAATGTAACCTCTTAGAATCTGAAAGCAGACTAATGGCTATATACCAAATTGCGACCTGTATGCACGAGGCCCAACGTAGGCTCAGCCAACCTTCCTCCCAAATTATCAAAATTTGTTAAAATTAAAAAAACAATGTTCGGTTTCCACCTGGTAAAATTATGGCGATTTGAATGAAGTTGGTTAAAAAACTTTGCCAAAAAGACCCATGTATATACCAACAATCAACAAGAAAAGGTTTTTGCCATTGATACACTTGTACCAATGGTTCAAAATGAGGGCCTGTTTGGTGAGACGTCAATAAGAGGCATCTGTCAAAACTATCCCTTCAATACTGCAGGCTTTCCAGTGGAGCCTTATTGAAAGTCCTGGATATTCTCTTTTGGCGGCTTGGTACTGTGCTGTAATTTTTTTACATTCTAGTCCTACTTGGTCCTATTAAATGGGACTGGAAGCTAGGTGGAAACAACTACATAATGGACACATATCTAAGGTGGCAAAAGGTTGAGTGAGCTGGTTCGAAGTGGTTGCTTAAGAGCATGTAACGATTGATGCAAATCCAGAATAGCTGGACTTTTAATGACTTTACTTTATGACCTCACCAACAGTGCCAAAATAACTGACTCAGGATAATAAGATACTTATGCATATAAACTAGCTTCCTACAAAGGGGGGTGGTCATTGAATTTTACAATTAGACATAGGTTTCGTCAGTAGCGACCAGATCAAATGTGGTTCAGAGGTAGATATATTGCAAAATGGTTCAAAGGGAGACATTTCAGTCGCCATCTTGATATGGTCAAGTTGCTGCTAATTGTGGCTACAATTCCAGCGTGTTCTTCTAAAAACTCTTAGCATTGTCAATGTGGGACCGTCATTAGGTTTTTTCATCATCAATAAGCGGAGTAAAGTAAGAGTAATGCTTAATGGAATAATTAGTGGATATGTATAGTGGCAGCCATTTGAATCTAGGGTGGTGGTAGTATATTGATATCAAATTGACCTAAATCAATGGCCAGAAATATTGCAGCACTTACTGAACCTTATTCAGTAAAACAATAGTGACAAATGATACAATGAACCTTCAAAAGGTATGCTTCATTTGGCTAACTTCCAAATATAGTTCATTGGGCGGCCATGTGGAAATCAAACCGCCATCTTGAAAGTCATGATTATGCTATCTGTTACTGCTGAAATATATCAGTGTGCTTTCTGAACTCCTCAGCATTACTAATGTGGGGTTGTCCTCAATATTCGCTGTTATCATTCTTAACTCAAGTTAGGCTTAATGTGGCTTTCATTGGCTTTGTGAAATCTAAGATGGCAGCCATATTGATATTGACGTAAATGATTAGGATGAATATGTGCATCATTTTAAACCTTATGGAGCATTATTTGGTCAAAAAATAAAAAAAATAAAAAAAATAAAAAAAATAAAATAAGTGGTTTTTTAAAAACTCTAGAGGGCGTGTAGGCCAATAGGGGGCGCTACATATTTGGCACTCGATCAGAAATATTCAGCGGGCTCAAATGTAGAGGCATTGCCAAGTTTCACACTTTTGGAAAAAGGCACACTAATTGTGCTTTAGGGGACGGGGGCTTTCTCGTTTATGAAAGAAAAAAATGGATTTGAAAAGCAACATTCAGTGGGACCCAATGAGGAAAAATGCAGACTACTGATATCAAAATTGAAGGACTGCTCTGGGGATAAGTGGGCAAAGACAAGCATCTTTAAGGAATTGAACAGAAATGGACTACGTTTAGGAACAGAATTTGGGAACCACCCTGTGATTTCCATAACCTGATCAGATTACCTGACCACTACGTATACACTTTGACGGTCGCTCCATAAAGGTTGTTGAATTTGTAAATAGTCCAGCGGAAGGTGCTAGGTTACAGGAATTGCCCCAACACACCTTATCCTTTCAACAAGTATCAAGTATTATAAAAGTTTTACAATACCTATGATGCCATTCCAGTGGCGGCGCCATGGGGGGCACTTGCCCCCCATTTTTTTGTCTTGCCCCCAGTGCCCCCCCCCCCTGGTCGAAAGAGAAAAACTAAAAAATGAAGGATTTCGGGCAAATTCAGTGGATTTGGGGCCAAAAAGATCAGACGATTTTGGGCCAAAATTGGTGAAAAATTTCCAAATTTTTCATATTTTGCCCCCCCCAGAATTATCACTGTTTGCCCCCCCCCCAGAACAAGAGGTCTGGTGCCGCCACGTGGATGCATCACTAACCACAAGAATACAAGCCACTGCTAGGCTGAAATGGGTCAGTGGCCCTCTGTACACATGATACAGTTTCAGCATAGCGTCTCTTACCTGGTTTCCTCATGACTTGGATTCTTATGGCAGAAAACTGTTGAGAGCAGAGACTGCCAAACATGGTTATGGGTCAACTTTGCCCAGTCACTTGTATTCTCATTATTGTTATTCCCTGGTGCCACCTTTTCAAAAAGAGTTCAGGAACAGCTTTTAAAAAAGTTTGCAATAGGAATTGTTACGTCATCACTAGTGTCTATTGATGTAATTGCAAGTTTTAATCAAAAGATAGTTAATCATCATTTGGTAAAATAACTGTAAATGTTTATGACATCTTAAGCCACCCGGCCAGGGATTGTGCAATTCATGTTTGTCGTCATGTTAACTGTCACTGTCAATGAATGTCATCGTTTTGTTTCCACTTGAAGGTGTATGGGGTTGTGGATGGGTTTAAAGGCTGACTGAGAGACTTCCCGAGGAGGGCGCCTCAATTTTCAAACAAATGTGTTTTTTTGCATTATACATAATGCTTCCATATACTAATCACTGTGTGAAATTGGACTAAGCTCAAATCGAAGTCCTTCATAAAATCAAAACTTTGTTATAATTTCGGATTCCGGAAATTTTGTTATAAACAGTATCCTATGGCAGAGCTGCCAACTCTCCGGATTGTCCGGGAGACTCCGAATTGAACTCAATCTCCCGGTCTCCCGATTGATCGCCGAATCTCCCTTATTTTCACCTCTGAGAGTATTTTTTTACTCGGAAAAAGTCTTCCCGATTGCTATTTTGCTCATTTTTTGTACCAAATCGAAGAGTGCAAGTCGGCATTTATACAGCCACAACTTAATTAAATGACCAAAATGCCGACATTCGGAAGTACTGCTTTTTCGAGTAAAATACGGAAAAGATCGCAATAGTGAATCAAAATAAAACTATACAAGTAGAAGATAGTAACACAATGTTAGGGAGAACGGATAGAGCCCTGGGAGCTAGCACACATTTGTAAGATGTAGGGTGCACAAGAAGGTCACGTCCTTGTCACTCAATGGGGCTTGATCTTGTTACCCCCTAATTTCTTAAGCAAGCATTTTGATACACTCAAAACTAGTCCTTAATTTTATCCTAGAACTCCACCAATAATTTGCCACCTTTTTTATCTAATTGGAGCAATTTTAAAATTTTGACCCCTGTACACTGAAGTTGACCCTTTTTTATTGGATTTGGTGCTGTTTTTAGCCTATAACGCTGAACTTTAGGCTGTACATAATACAAACTATACCTTTTCTAATCCTTCTGGTTAGACACATAACAATGGTTTGCTTTCACAGGATTTGATCAATTTACAAATTTGACCCTGTACAACCTTTGTTTTGGGCCCCCGCTCTAGGCACCAATTGCAGCACTTAAGATCACGTTTTCGGGGGTTTCCGTCAGTCCGTCAACATATTTCTCACTCAAACCGTTTGTACTTGAGTGTGTTTTACAAATGTGTGTTAGCTCCTGGGTTATATAAGAGTCGTTACAAAGTGAATTAAGATTGTAATAAAGTCTACAAAGTTTGTTCAACTGGGTTTCAACATCGTTTTTTCTCCCGACTTTCGGATGGATCGCACAGCATATTTTAATATTTACATTTAACTGCTATAATGCTGTGTCTTAAGTGTTAACAAATTACTCCAGTTGGTGCAAGGGTATGGGACTACAGGATAATGAACCTGATGTGATTTACGTTTGCCTTTTTGAGTATTGCTCATCATGGCTATAATGCAAATTGTTAGGTATAATTAATTTTAGTGCCTGGCCGTGGACTTTGTTCCCACAGTTTCCAAAACGGGGGCTGTCATACTTCGGATCCCTGTAATTTTTTTTGGAAAAGCTTATTTTAAAGAGCCTATTTCATTATGCAGTTCCATAGTTTGTAGTGGCTCGTTTCAAATTTAAGCCTTTAAAGTTGACTTTTACTTCAAGAATTTTCATGAATTTATTTTTTTTTAATTCTCCATATGGACTTAGTTTCCACTGACGGTTCCCAAAACAGGGGCTGTCAGACGGCGGAGCCTCGTCCATTTTTTTCAGGAAAGCTTTATTTTAAAGATCTCTATCGCATGATGCAGTTCATAGGTTATTGGTAGGGGGTGGCCCTTTTTTCATAGTTACGAACCTTAAAGAGACCTTTTACTCCCTTTTCATTCTTTTGAAAAAATCCAAATGAAACTATAATTCCCCTGACAGTTTCATTAAATGGGGAAGCTTTCATTTGATCTTTAAGACAACAAAAATCCATTGGCTATATATTCCTCTTGAGGACCTACATATAGGTGTTACACTGTGAAATGCTCGCTAAAAAAAATCTCCCTGATTCTAATCAAATCTCCCTGATTCCAAGATCTTAATGTTGGCAGCTCTGCTATGGCACTGTATACTTCACATAAATATTTACTGCATGGAAACGAAAAATCTGATACATCTCAAACTTTGGAATTGGGCATTTCATGTGACTATCTTTAGTTCTAGTTGACTATTTTTAATAAATACACAAAAAAATATATTACAAAAATCTCTGAGTCAGCCTTTAAAGTATTATAAAGTTGGACATTAAAACTTTGAATAACCTGTTTAGTAATGTTTGTACCATAACCATCTTGTTTGATAACAAAATATTGTGAGTTTGTAATGTAAATAATTTATAATGGAAAGATTTCTACAGATTTTTTGATATTTTGTAAAATACACTAAAAGAAATATGATCTTACTAGAAACCATCATTGTTTGGTCCTTGATGAAGGGTAAAATACCTATATGTTAATTGTAAAATTTTAATTTCATGAACTGAAGACAAATAAATATACGATTAAAATGATTAAAAGCACAGTTAGCATGTGATTAACATGTGTTAATAATCTGATTTAGTGACTGGTCTTATAGGTTGGCTTAGAAGATCACTCCATGTTACTGAATCGTGCAATCCACATTTGGTATAGTTTTGAAAAGTCCGGGCTCAAAATATTAATAACAAGATTGTCTACCACCTCTATACTTTGTTCATTACCAAATAGGCAAGACTCTTCACACTGCGAATTGATACAGAATAGTGCGGCCACAACTGCAGCAGGCGCAGTGCATGATGTACGCACGATACACGCATGTGGCAAGAGGCGTGCAGGTAAAAACTGAATTACTGTCATGCAGGGATAAACAAAAGCCAAAATAATGTTTGCCTATTAGGTAATGAATAAAGTATAATATTCTTGATGGCATACATAACATAGTCTATGGTGACAAAATCATATACACGCAAGTGAAATATTAAATGCGAATATGAAGAACTTGTCAAGCTAAACAAGTTCTGATTGATTTTACCTTTGATGGAGTTGCATGTCATAACCAGATGTGAATTTCATTCATATCTATTTTTAAAATAATTTTGGTGATTGAAATGTTTAAATTAAACAAGCAGATGGTCACATTAATAACTTAAATACTTGTAGGTATAATGAATCAACCCAATATTACCATGTAAACAAACTATATTTTATATACCACTGGTGCATTGAGAGATCAGTTCTTCTTGTGCAGGTGGCTCCAACTTGGGAGTTTTGTCAATTATTGACCACAGATGAATGGAAATATTTAAACTATGGTGTCTGATTGGCTTTTTCCTATATCATTTACCAAAATGATCAGTGAATAACAATTAATATAGGATTATATAGTCATACAAATGTATAGCCTTATGGTTTTCAATATTCTTAAGTAATTAACCTAACAATAGAAATAAGTAATACTAATACCAAAGTACTGACCCGAGTATAGTCCCATGCTTGATTATAATTCCACCTCCGGTTTTGAAAGAATCTGAAGAATAGTAGAAAATCCTAGATATTATAATCCCATCATAAGTTTTTTGCTGGGAGGCAATAGATTACATGCAATTTTTGTTACAATAATTACTCTTATTGGTAGTATCTTCTAGTGATTTTCTTTACAATCACAATTGATTAGGTTCATGCTTCAGTTCATTTTTCAGGTCTTTGTTGATCACACACTTCTTTTGACAGCAAGTGTGAGATTTTGACCACTACTCATGCTCCTGGAGCATAGGTTGTTGCAACCGTTCCAGAGCGGAGCTATTAATTATATTGAGTGCTGACCACAATAGCAGTAGCGTTTTATTCCGTAAATGTTATCAAGGATTAGAATTGCAAATCTGGCACACCAATCCTCGCTGGTCTTGTGGTTAGGTAACTGACCTCATGATACAGTGGTCTTGGGTTCGAATCTCGCTACTGCCTCTTTTAAAATATATAAAATTTTCATTATTTTTTCAGGTTAGAGGGAAAAAATGCTCCTGGAGCATGGGTGGTGGTCAAAAACTACCACGTGCCTTTTGACATTTGAAATATGTTTACCTCTGAAAGGCTGAAATGCTGATGCTTGTGTATTTCATGTTAGGGTGGAGATCTCATTATAATCCCACCCTCTAAATTCAAGTTAATTTCAGGTTAAAAACAGGTGGGACTACACTAGGGTCAGTACAGTAATTCAATTTAAAATAAAGAACAATATTGTCATACAAGCATAAACTTATCTATATTGTTTTCAAAATTTTCAGATAACTTTGACATGTATGTTTGGTGAGGTCAAAATGAAGACCTTGATATTACTCTGTACTGTATGTGTCAAAGAATTTTACTTAAAACAATAAAACAATAATGCAAAGTCATAAACATAACTGTCACTCATTTGTGTGTCTGTATTTTATTGCAAGATCAATTTTGTTTATATTGTTGTCTTTCAATACACTTTTTCACTTCATCCTGTAAATAGTCAACTAATCCATGGATGACTTAACAATACCAACTAAATATGATGGCACATACACACGCAATGTTGAAGTGGGGGTTATGCAAGTAAATGCTCATTCAAATAACCAGTGGTGGCGCCAGACTTCTTTTTCGAGGTGGTGGAATGGATGGCAACATGAAATTTTTTTGGGAAAAACATCCTCAATTTTGAAATATACAACCAATTTTGACCCGAAATCACTGATTTTTGCATTTTTGCCTCATTTTTCTTCTGGTCAGCCCCCTCCCCCATGTCCCCTCTGGTGCCGCCACTGCAAATAGCAATGTGGCACACAGAAGTTATCGGTGTGTCTAAATTGTATATTATAAAACATCAAATAAAATAACTGCAGGAAGTAGAATAAACAAAAGAAAAAAAAGGATTTGGTAGTCTACTTTGCCATATTTTTAATCCAAATAAAACTTTCTTTTCACTATTTTCAGCTTTTTTCCACATTACTCAGGTTCCCTAATTATGGGATTTTAATCAAGGATATTTTAATGCACATTGGTGCTCACCAATTAATTTATATTGGTGTATACTTTTATGAATTATGAATTAATATAGATATAGTCCTTATGGCCGGGAGTGGACTGATGTCACATCGCTTCACCACTGTGAAAACAAACCAGGGAAAGCCAGGGAATCCCTGTATCACGGTGAAAACAAAGTGCGCAAAATCAAGAAGTACGATCACTGCACACTGCGAGACACTACGCTTTCTGCGTGTATCAAATGATTTGTTTTTACGCACATTGTTGCTAAGCAAATTTTTGCCAAATGCCCAGATGTCCGCTTCCGGCTATAGTATATTTCAGCATTGATAAGTTGACCATTTTCCAAACAGGAATTAAAATAAACACAATTTTTCCTCTCTGGCATGCATAATAAAATTTGTTTCATTTAGTGCAGATGTGTTAGTATTTGCTCATTACAAACTAAATCAACTAACCATTCATATTAATTGATATTGCAAAATACTTTAGAGGCAACCATATAATAAATCATTCAAATTCAATTGTCATAAGTGTTAGTAGAAATGGGTCAAAGTTAGAGACGAAACATGTTCAATCGCCTGATATACATTGCATATTTGTTTTTCCATAAAAGTAGTATGAATGTTGTACTGAAAAGTAATGAGCAAATGCCAACCTCATATTTATGATAATGCTATAACTTGATCCTACAACAGAATGTTGACAAGATAACAAAGTTGGTCGATGAAGAGCTATGTTTATTACATATTACAGAACAGCTTACATTCTGCTTTATTCTGTTCAAGAAGTTGTTACCGGTTTTAGCTGTAGGTATTATTTGACTGTTCAGTGTTGTTGGACCCATCATATAATGAGATTAAATGACCAGTAGCCTCAAAGACATTCCACACTGTTGTTTTTGTTCCATCGTCTTTTCAACCCCCAATAACATTACCACAGCTGACAAATGTTGTCATGGCCGAACAAACATCACCATGGCCGAACACAGCAACCTCCATGACCATGTTGTTAATTAATAATTAATTCTGCTAATTGGCCAATCTTTGTACATTCTACATCCTTTTGAAATGTACCTATTAAAAAATGATGTTATCATGTCAAAAAAAGATTGTTAACACAATTTTTCATTACCATGTAAAATGTTGTTAGAACACTGCTCAAAATGTTGCTGTTTAAAAAGAGGGGGTTAAAAGTGCTGTTGTTTAAGTTTTACACACATTGTTCAGTTTATTATAACAGTTTTCCTTAAACAATTGTTAAACAACCACACTCTATCAACTGCTGTTTACCCTGATCTTCATTTAACCTTGTTTAAAAATCAAATGAACAACTTGGTAAAAATTTAACAATCTGATGCTTGACCTTTTAAACAATTTGGGCCGTATTCTCAAACGATGTTTAAATAACGGTGGTTAGGCCTAACTGTGGTTTAGCTACACTCCCTGTTTAAAAAAACGCTGTTAATATTTTAACAAGTCGGTTAGCTAACACTGTTATTTCATCCCGGAATATCATCCACCGAATTGTGACTTATCTTCGCCTAGATCATTACGTGTGCGTGAACCATATTTATATGCCAGGCAATGCCTTCCTTATTGTAAATCAACCATGAAGCCACGGGTAATTCAATAATGTCGGCTTCCAAGGAGGGCTTGTTGAGATTATTGGAATGACTTGGAGACAAAAGCCTGGGCCTATTTAAAACTGTTGTTATGTCGTTGGCCGCACTGCTGTCATTCAATACTATACAGATAAACACGAGCAATAAATAGCAGCAAAGGAACCGATGGACGAGAAGAATGAACCGAGTACACGGAAAAGAAAATAATAGAAATAAGAGGTACTGGTCTAACCACGAGTACCACATAGAGCTGAAAATAACAAGCATTTATGAAACGTGGAATTTAAACCGCCTTAAATTTACCCCCGGACCAAGTCTAAGTTTAACAACGTTTTAGAGCCATAGTTTAACGCTGTACGGCTAAAATTTAAACAGCGTTTAAAGTTAACCATGCTTTGAGAATTTGCTTTATTTTAGTGGGCGTTTTTAACCATGCTTGGAGAATTGCGTTTATTTTAGTGGGCGTTTTAATTGCGATTTAAAACCAGTGATTGCGTTAACATTGTTTTTGAGAATACGGCCCGTTGTTGTATTTTTTTTTTTTTTTTTGTTTTTTTTTTTTTTTTGGTTTTTTTTTTTTTTTTTTTTTTTTTTTTTTTTTTGTTTTTTTTTTTTTTTTTTTTTTAAAAAACATTTCTTTTTTTTTTTTTATTTTTTACTCCCATTTTTTTTAATTGTCCCCGCCGAACGAGTTTCTGGAGTTCGTAAGGCTTACTAATGATGGTAACTGGTGGAAGAACGGGCTGAAGATTTTCTTGACCTGATGAATTTTGGGCGTATTTCGGGCAAATTGAGTATGGAAATGACGATTAAGGGAACGCAAAAATCACTAATTGCTATATTTTGAAACGGTACAATCGGATACTCAAATTCTGCGCGGCAAGTAACCTATCATGAGGCACATCTTTTTTGCAATTTGAAAAGTATTCCGGCCTTATGTATGCAAATGACAATTAATAGCGTATTGCTGTATCTCTGGACCGAATAGGCCAAAATTCCTCGCTACATGAGACTACTATGCTATAGGGAGGGGTGAGGTGTTTTTTTTGAGGGGGTGGGGTGTTTGCGGGGTTTGGGGATGGGGTTGAGGTATTGCGTGGTGTTGGCGAGGGGTTGGGTATTGCGGGGTTTTGGGAGGGGGTGGGGTGTTGTTCGGGGTTGTTGGGGAGGGGTGTTGGGGTTTGCGGGGTTTTGGGGAGGGTGGTTGTTGCATGGTGTTGGGGAGGGGGTGGGAGTGTTGCGGGCTGTTTTGGGGCGGGGAATTGCGGGTGGCGGGGTGTTGGGGAGGGGAATGTTGGTGTACGGGGTGGTTGGAAAGGGTAAGGTGTGTTACGGGTATTGGGGTGGGGTTTTTGAAGGGTAATTAAGGGAAGGGTTGGGTGTTGCGGGGGTGTTGGGGATGAGGGTGGGGAGTTTTTGGGGTGTTGGGGAGGGGTGGAGTTTTTGCGGAGTTTGGGGTAGGGGGTGTGGTGTTTGAAGTTGCATTTATTGCATGTTATGATCGCAACATTCGCGGGGACATTTTTATTTTTTAACAAGTTTAATTGTTTAAACAAGGTTAGTTTTTTAAAACAAGGTTTGAGCAATGAACATGGTAATTAGCGTTGTTTTTAATTCTAAACAACATTGGATTAAAGCAATATTAGCAAATTTGTTTGAAGAGCGCCCCCAATTTTTCAAAAATTTGAGAATTTTTACACGGTTGCAATTCGTAACTGGCTAGTAAACGCATACCTGTGAATGTTAAAACTTGAAATTAAAAAAAAAAAAAAAACAAGGAATTTTGTAATTAGAATAATATTATCGGGAAATGGCCTTCCAATGTAAATAGCCTTGAAATAGCGCCATGTCGTGTCTACGCTCATCCATTGTTGTTTTTACTGGTTCAGGCAAATTCAGTTAGAGGTTATTTTCTCGAGGTGGCACTATTTCATCAGTGACCGGACATAAACGTAGCATTCCAGCTCTGCCGTTAAGTCCCCAATCTGGGATCCCAAATTTTCCTTATTAATTACAAAATCGCTTATTTTTATGATAAATACGGCATTTTTTAGCATTCTCGTTCGCAGGTATAGTGTTTCCCTAGACAATCACCAACGTTACTGTGGGCAACATATCAAATTTTGAAATTGGGGCGCCCTCTTCAAAATGTGCTAATATTGCTTTAAATTTGTTACACACAGTGAAGGAAAGATTGAAATTACCAATACTGAAACATCTAATGTACTAATATAAACAAATGCACTAACAAAACTGAGCAAAAGCTTTTTTTGTTAAACCTCAATGTCTTTGCTGAACCAAAAATGCATCCTCTTTCACATTCATTCAGGCCTATCCATGATTAAACTTTAAAGACACTGTCAGTGATTCACTCAAAAGATTCAAAATAATTTTAAATTTGCAGAATAGCTTAAAAGTGAAGGAATTATCTTTAGAATCATAAGGTATATTTACCAACTAAAAAAAATGACAGAAAAGGAAAAACAGAGTTTTGCAAGTATGAACCTCCCATTCAATTCCTGTTGTAGTAAGTGTCTTCGGACCATAATGATTTAAACATCCGAGTTTGTTCTATTAGGCTGCGTTTGGGTTTATCCACTTGCAGGGAATGTTAGGTTCCTATACTTGTTCAGTCATAGCAAAATCGGATTTTTTTTGATTTTTTTCAATTTTCTGATTTGTCCAATCACTGATAGTTCTTTAATGTAACCCACCCCCTCAACCTTCATTGACGGTTTTGAAATTATTCTCAGGAGAAAGTCGTGTAATTTTCACTCAAAAGGTGTGGAAGGAAATCACGCTAGAAGGAAATCCCCACTTTTCTGTAGTAGCGTACCCAGAAAAACTAAGAAAAGTGGATTATAGCTCACATCCTTGAGATTTTCAAACTGAAGTATGTTTAACTTCCCGAGAAGTTTGAAGAGCTCCTGCAAGAGGAGGCAGTTTTCAGTAATATTTCATGTCAAATGGAATTGGGATTAGGGTTGCCATTGTTAACAACCGGAAATTCTGATATTAGTGAAGATTATAGCTTAAAAAATGTCATTTTTGAAGTATTTAAAAAATCTCGTTTGCACTTAAAGTATGCAATGGTTAATTGGTCCTGTGCATGATGGGAAATGTTACAACGGGGAGAGTGAAGTTTTGTCGGCAGATCATCATGACATAATAATAGAAGATGAAATCATTTAAACAGTTGTTTTTGTTGTATATGTTTACATTTGTATAAGGCTAGTTATCATGTTCCAATAGGGATCCTTATTATCAAATCACCATCCAAATGTTTATTTGAAAAGCTGGAAAAATGGCTTTGGATTAACTGTTTGAATTCTCAAAAATATTTGGTTGCGCACCTAACTTACACCCTAATTAAAGGTGCATTTCATGATTCCAGCACCTTCCGTTTTATTTGTGGTTCGATAGATATCCTTGAGAAAAGCTTATTCACAAAATTTGAGTTGAGTCTGATCTTGTAGTTTGTGTTATGAGCAATTGCTTGTTTCCCACAGTCCCATAGGCCACTGTGCTGTAATTTCTGTCCGTTTACGGACAGAAAATACAAAATTGCGAATTTCTTACAGATACAGCCGAATTTGCACATAAGATTATGTACACATGAATTACTAAGGCTAACGTTTCAGATGATATAAGAATCTCAACTTTTTTTAGTTAAGTCGGCGGTGGGGGGTGAGGTTGTGGATCACGAAATGCCCCTTTAAATAACAACTCCTTCATACATTAACTAGCATACCACTGTTAAAGAGTTTAAGCAATATTATCACATTTCATATGACGCACCGTCATTTTTCTCAATGTTAAGATTATGTACAAATCGTTGTCCTGAACTAAATTAGTTATTTAAACCAAATTTTTAAATCCAGTTTTGTCCCCGCTAAACGGGGTGGCCGGATACACTTCACACACAGCAATACAGCTGTTTGAGGATTTATTGGAGCAAAAGATAATTGACTGGATGCCCTTCATGAACTAAATCTCCCTCAATCTGGTTTAATTAAAATCCTGTATACCTGATCCTAATCAGCCCATTTATGTAGTAAATCTATTTTTAAAAGTTGTTGTCAATTTTCCTGGTTTTGGGGCTCTTCAAGTTGGTGACATTTTAATGCAAAATCAGAGAACCTTTCATTTGTCCCATTACTCCAGAAATCTTGCATTATTGCTTTAATAGGCCATACTCAGTGCAAAAGTTGGGCAAGTTTGAAACCACGCGTGGGCACCAATATGAAAATATAACTCATAGTGACATTTAAGAAACAAAGTGAATGGGAATCAGTCGTAGTGACATCAAAGGAATTACACTAAACTGTTTAATTTTAACAATTTCGTTTTTGGTAGTGTTTTTTCTGCATCCGGAAAATTTGCAATATGCTACATGGCCATGCTATACAGCCATGGTTCCTGTAATGACAAGGTTGTATGTGGGGTTCTTGATAGGCTTTTACTTGACACTGATGTTGGAAGAGCAATAAAATTATGTTAGACTATAAATTAGCAAATGGGTATAACAGGATAAAATAAATTTTATTAGGTGGGCATAGTGTTACATTTGTGGTTTAATAAATGGATGTTTTGAATGTGATACATCTATTATTTTGATCAGATATCTTTTCAATATGTGAAATAACCAGAGACGTTAATAAGTTATTAACGTCTCTGGAAATAACAAGGCTTATATGATTCATTGGGCTGACCTAAAATGTAATTCAGAAAAAAATGGCCAGAAATCTTTGAATTTGCACTTAAACTTTCTCATAGTTCAACAGCCACAGATTCTTACTGGAAATCTGCCATTTTATATATATAGAAACAGCATTGATATTGAATTGAGCTATTATATAGTTTAGCAGAACCATTGTAAAAAAAGGAAAGTCAACCAGACACAGCTGTTTGAAAGTCTCATTTATTACGAAAAAAACAGAGTAAAACAAAAATTATCAACAGCGACCGACTTTTGACGACTAATTCAAATTATTTATTCCACTAACTTTACCCTGTGTAAATTTTACGAAATTTCATTCCCGGCAAATATGATTTTTCTTGAAAATCTAGTTTAACACGTCTCTCTATGGAGAACAGGCATATAGAGGGTGCTATAAAGTACAAACTAGAATTTCGCGGTTCTCGGCTTTCTAGGTTTCAGGTTTTGCTGGCTAGTTGGGGACTGTTTGGGGGGGCTGGTAAATTGTGCGTTGCCAGTGGGATGATGTTGGCGGTGGTTGTGATGCTTCTGTTCAGAACCTTATCGGTCGCTCTGAGCATTTGTTGATAACTGAGGTTGGCTGGAAATTTGTATGTTGAATTGAAGCAGACTTTTCCTGCAAAGTTTGTGGATTGTTTAATGATGTCCAAAGATGAATTTGTAATTCCGTGGCGCATGTTCAGCCGAACTTTGCAAGTTTTTAGGTTGACTCTTAACTGGAGTGTTTTTTGTCACTCGGTGAAAAGGTGCTTTGGTCCAGGAAAAAGATCAACTACGTGTGTCAGGAACAAAGACTTGGTGCATTTAAAAGAAGTCGTGTGGACTCGCGAGCGAGTGTGAGTGGCTTCAGGCGACCGGAAAATCTCCGTTGCCTGAGCTGAACCCAGTAAAGCTGGTAGGGGTGTTCCAGATCAGTTGAACACTGGAAAAAAATTTGTGCCTGTGTAAGAGAATTCTACAGTGGGTGCTGTTGTAGCTGTTGGTGGTGACCCTGGTTGTGAGCTCAGTGGCTGAGTGAACCCATTAAAGCTGGTAGGGGTGTTCCAGATGCAGATGACACTTGAAAAAAATTTGTGCTGGTAAGAGAATTCTACAGTGGGCTGTTTGTAGCTGGTTGTTGGTGGCCCCTAGTTTGGTCTGCATATATCACACATGAAGGTTTGTAGGTTTAAACGGATGTCCAGAATTAAAGCTTTAAGTTTTCTTGACAATTGCTTGGAAATGAAGCCGTGGTTTACAATAATGAAATTCATTCCGCGAACCAATTCCTTTCGTTTTTGTTTTATTTGATATTATTTCTCTTTTATTTTTTGATTTTTGTCTCGCTTAACTTTGTTCGGCAGAGACTTAGTAATCACTTGTCTGGTCCTGTCTGTCTGTCTGTCATGGTATCTCCGCGGCTCCGTGTAGTCTGCTTGTGTACGATTTATCTGGAGTCCGTAAGGGCTATAGAATGATGTAACTTGGTGGAAAGAAGCGGTCCCATTGATTTCTCAAAACCTGATTAGATTTTGGGCGTAAAATATGCTCATTAAGTTAATCGAATTTGCATCATTAACAAAAATTTTCCCGCAGGCTTGTGTACAAGTTTCTGAATTCCGTAAGGGCGTATGATGATTTAACTTGGTGGAAGGTAGCGGGCTGAGAGTTCTCGAACTGATAGATTTCGGGCGTAATTTCGGGCAACCACCAATTTGTTTGGTCCTTGAAGAAGGGTAAAATACCTATATGTGAATTGTAAATTTTGTTTCATGGACTGAAAGAATAAATATTATAATATTATATAATTAAAGCACAGTAACATGTGATTTCATAATATGATTTGGCATCTTTTTACAAAGATTGTTAATATGCTGATTTAGTGGCTGGTCTTTTAGGTTTGGCTTTGAGATCACTCCTTAATTACTGAATCGTGCCATTCCTACATTTGGCATGGTTTGACAAGTAGGGGCTCTAAATTAACACTTAAGTGCAGGTCTTTTGCACTCCCATTGGGTGCATAACGTGGGTCCAAGTGGACCCCCTGAAAACCACTTTGCCATTGGAATTTTACCAAAACTCCTTTTTCATTGATGGAGTACATCAAAAACAAACCACATAACAGGAAAATAAAATCGATTATACAGATTCAAATGCCATTCCAAAAACGATTTTAATGACGCGCACCAAATTTGTCCCGGCCAAAATGAAAAATCACTTTTTCTGAGGAATTTTGCCCATACATTTGGGCTCATATTATAGAACGATTACAATTACTTGCCCTGAATAAAAATTCAAAAAAGTTAATCCAGTATGATTTAATGGGCAAAACAAATTTTGATAGCGCCACCAAAAAATGCTTATTTTTTATTGTTTAATTAGTAATTTTCAACCAGAATATGCACAACTGATATTTAGGCATTACATTAACTCTTTGCACAAAATATTTAAGGCCTTAAAACATGGCATGCAAAAAAGGAATCCTGGGTCCACATTGGACCCCCCATTAGGCACGTAAAGTGTAATAACAAGATTCTCTACCAGTCAAATATTCATGATTTTGTCTGCCAGAGTGTTGTTACACTTAACATTGCCATGGTGACAAAATCAATATACAGCCAATGGGAAATATTAAATTTGAATATGAAGAACCGGTCAAGTTGAACAAGTTCTGATTGATTTTACCTTTGTTGGAGTTGCATGTCATAACCAGAAGATGAACTTGTATCTATTGTGGTCCCCCGCCACTTCTGTTGGCGAAGGTAGGCCTATAGAAATGCTCTTCGGCCGTGCGTGTGTGGTGGTGTGTTTGTCCCACGCGATCTATTTGATCTAACAGCGGTGGGTGTCCATCTTTCACATAGATTATCTCAAGTACGCGTTGGCCCTGGATCTGAAGTGGGTCACTTGTCATGGTCAAAGGTCAAATATGTCAAAACTAGGGTTAATTGTACAAACCTTGTAACACAATATCTTTTTATCAAGCAAGTATGGGTGGGTATATCTTCGCACCATAGAAGTCGCTCAAGTAGGCGGCGAATGAGTTCGGAGACGGGTCTTGGCAATGTTCAAAGGTCAAATAGTGTCCAAATAGGGTCAATTTGTTCAACAAAATGGGATTAATTGCTATAGCCTTGGCAATTGTGGCAGATGAATGAACCTTGGTGGGTGTGGTCACATTGTGCCCGAAAATTTGAAGGTCCTTTCAGGTCTTCCGGGGTCATTCAAGGTCAAATGGGATAAAATTGCTATATCAGAGCTTAACACCAACAACAATAGCGGCGCTTGTCCAAATTGGTAGGAATTATGAACTTGGTGGGTGTAGTTCCGCCTCACTGCCAAAAAAATTGAAGGTCATTTCAAGGTCATGGTGGGTCATTCAAGGTCACGCAACTATAGGATGGTAGGATTGATGAAAACTTGGGGGTTGTTGGTCAGCATTCCGTGGCCAAAAAAATTGAAGGCTGTCCTTTCAAGGTCTGTGGGGCATCCAAGGTCAATCACTAAGTAGGTGGTAGATGTTGAAACTTGGGTGGGTTGGTGGTCAACCTTCCGTGTGCCAAAAATTTTGATGGTCATTTCAAGTCATGTGGGGTCATCCACGGTCAAATCCATACTCATGGTAGTATGTCAGAAACTGCTGGGTGTAGTAGCATTCATTTCGAAAATTGTGAAGGTCTTTCAAGGTCCTTGGGGTTCTTCAAGCTGACTCAACTAACTCAACAATGTGGTAGGTCATGAAACTTTTGTGGATGTGTCAACATTCTTCTAAACCGAACATTGTGAAGGTCATTTCAAGGTCAAGTTATGGTTCATCTAAGGTCAATAACCTACAAGTTTGTATGGTCAATGTAGTCAACATTTGATACCGTCAATTGCAACTGCGATTGCAACAGGCTCAGTGTTTGAAAACTTATTTCCATCACAATTCTCCCTGTGATCTTAATATTTATTTCCCTCCATTTACTCTCTCGACGGGCGGGGGACCTTTGTGGTTCGGAACCCCTTGTTAAATATTTTGGTGATTGAAATGTTTAAATTAAAAACAATGGTCACTTAATAACTTAATACTTTGTGGTGTAATGAATGACCGCAATAGTACCATTTAAACACCATTATATTTTATATACAACTGGTACTGAGAGGCCAGTTCTTCTTGTGCAGGTGGCTCCAACTTGGGAGTTTTGTCAATTATTGACCACAGATAATGGAAATATTTAAACTTTGTTGTCCGATTGGCTTTTTCCATATCATTTCAAATGACTATGAAGAACAATTAATAAAAGATTATATAGTTCCTAATTGTATAGGCCTTTGTTTACATATTTTTAGGTATTACCCACAATAGAATAAGTAATACTACTAAAAGACTGACCCGAGTATAGTCCCATGCTCGTTATAATTCCACCTCCGGTTTTGAAAGAATCTGAAGAATAGTAGAAAATCCTATATCTTATAATCCATCAATACGTTTTTTTGCTGGAAGGCAATAGATTACATGCAATTTTTTTGTTACAATAATTACTCTTATTGGTATACTTCTAGTGATTTTCTTTATCAATCACATTTGATTAGGTTCATGCTTCGGGTGGAGTTCATTTTGTTGTGTTTTGTTGATCACACACTTCTTTTGACAGCAATTGTGAGATTTTGAACCACTACTCATGCTCCTGGAGCATAGGTTTTGTGGCAACCGTTCCCAAAGCTGAGCTATTCATTAGATTGAGTGCTGACCACAATAGATGAGCGTTTTATTCCGTAAATGTTATCAAGATTGAGACTTGCAAATCTGGCACACGCAAAGCTCGCTGGTCTGGGGTTAGGTCGCTGACCTCAGATACAGTGGTCTTGGGTTCGAATCTCGCTGCTGCCTCTTTTAAAATAGATACATTTTTCAATTATTTTTCAGGGTTAGAGGGAAAAATGCATCCTGGAGCATGGGTGGTATTGGCAAACCTACCGCATGCTTTTGACACTTTGAAATATGTATACCCTGAAGGCTGAATGCTGATGCTTGTGTGTTCATGTTAGGGTGGAGATCCTATTATATCCGTCCCTCTAAATTCCCAAGTTAATTTCATGTTAAAACAGGTGGGACTACACTAGGGTAATATTAACATTAATATCAATTTAAAATAAAGAACATATTGTCTTACAAGCGGTAAACTAATCTACATTGTGTTCAAAATTTTTGATAACGTGACATGATGTTTGGTGAGGTCAATGAAGACATTATATTACTCCTGTAATATATGTGGTCAAAGAAGTACTTTGCCTGACTTAAAACAATAAAAAATAATGCAAAGTCAGAAACTTAACTGTCACTCATTTGGTGTAGCTGTATTTTTTGCATGAATCATTTTAATCCCTAAAAGTGTTTCAAATTGTTGTCTTTCAATACACTTTTTCACTTCATCTGTAAATAGCAACTAATAACATGCAATTGCAAGTGCCGCAGTAAATGTTCATTCACATAAACCAGTGGGGGCGGCGCCAGATTCTTGTTGGCAAGTAATTTTTGAGCAAAACTTACCATGTCTTCATTCTTAAACCTTGTTTACAAATCACATTAACAACTTTAAAAATTTAAACAACTATCTTGAACTTTTTAAACATTGTTTTTTAATCAGTTGTTTTAATTTTTTCAACAGTTGTTTGAATTTTTTAAACCAGTTTAGTTTATAAACAAGGTTTGAGCAATGAACAGGGTCAATGGGGGGTTGTTTGAAATTTTAACCGACTTGATTAATTTTGTTACAACAGTGAGGAAAGACTTGAAATTACCAATAATGAAACATCTACTAACATAATATAAAACATAAGACACTAACAAAACTTAGACCAAAAGCTTTTTGTTAAAACATCATCAGTCCTTTCCTGACAAAAATGCATCTCTCCACCATAGTTGTTCAGTTCGGGTCTTATACATGATTAAACTTTAATGGACCCACCCCCTCAACCTTCATTGACAGTTTTAAATTCTTTCTCAGTAGCGAGTCGTTATTTTCCACCCAAAAGTGGTGGAAGGAACCGGCTAGAAGAATCCCACTTTTCTGTGGTAGGTATCAATACCTAGAAAAACTAAGAAAAGTGGATTATAGCTCACTAAGTCCTTGATATTTTCAAACGAAGTATGTTAACTTCCCGCGAAGGTTTTGCAACAGCAGTCATGCCAGAGGAGGCGTTTCAATGTATATTCAGTAAAAGGGAATTTGGTTGGTTACTTTGATTATAACAACCGGAATATCTGATATTAGTGAAAATTATGAGCCTTTAAAAATGTCAATTTTTGACAAGTATTCAGGAAAAGTCTCGTCTCACTTAAAGTATATGCAATGAGAATTAGTTTCCTGTGCATGGAAATTACAATGATAAGTGTAATGTCTTGGGCCTATGCATACATGAAATAAAGAAAGATGAAGCATTTAACAGTTTTCTTTGTTGTAATTATTTTACATTGTTATAAGTCTAGTTTATCATGTTCCAATAGTGTCCTTTTATCAAGCACCATTCCAATTTTATGAATCTGGAAAATGGCTTGATTTAACTGTTGAATTTCTCAAAACATATTTGGTTGCGGCCCTAGCTTACACCATAATTTAAAGGTCATTTCATGATCCAGCCCTTCCGTTTTATTTGTGGTGCGCTCTATATCCTTGAGAAAATCTATTCACAAATTTGATTGATTCTGATCTTGCAGTTTTGTGTTCTGAGCAATTGCTGTTTCCATCAAATCTCTAGGCCACGTGCTTTAAATTTCTGTCCGTTTACGGACAAGAAATAGAAAATTGCGAATTTCTTAAGATAGAGCCGAATTTGCACGTAAGATTATGTACACATGAATACTAAGGCTAACGTTTTCAGATGATATATGAATTTCAATTTTTTTTAGTTCGTCGGTGGGGGGGGGTGGAAGGTTGTGGATCACGAATGCCCCTTTAATAACACTCCTTCATACTTATTAGCATACCGCTGTTAAAGAGTTTTAAGCAATTATCACATTCATATGACGCACCCATCATTTTTCTCAATGTTAAGATTATGTGACAAAATTCGTTTGTCCCCCCCCCCCCCCCCCCTGAACTAAGTTAGTTCCAAAACCAAAGTTTTAAATCCAATTTTTTCCCCGCTAAATGGGGTGGCCGGATACACTCACACCCAGCAATACCGCTGTTTGAGGATTTATTGGATCAAAAGATAAGTTGACTGAAGATTCCCTTCATGAACTAAAAATCTCCCTCCAATATGGTTTAATTAAATCCTGTATACCTGATCCTAATCAGCCCATTTAGTCGTAAGTCTATTTTTTAAAAAGTTGTTGTGTCATTTTCCTGTTTGGGGCTTTTCAAGTTGTGACATTTTAATGCAAAATCCGATAACCTTTGGTCATTTGTCCCATTACTACCCAGAAATCATTGCATTATGCTTAATAGGCCCATACCAGTGTCAAAAGTTGGGCAAGTTTGAAACCACGCATGGGCACCAATATGAAAATATAACTCATAGTGACATTTAATAGAAACAAAGTGAATGGATCAGTCGTAGTGACATCAAAGGAATTACCAGCTAAAACTGATTTTAATTTTACATTTCGTTTGGGTAGTGTTTTTTCTGCATTCCGGACAATTTGCAATATGCTACATGGCCTGCTATACAGCTGGTTCCTCTAATGACAAGGTTGTATGTGGGGTTTCTTGATAGGCCTTTTACTTGACACTGAGTTTAAGAGGCATAAATTATGTTAGACTTCAATTAGTCAAATTGGTAGTACAGATAAAATAAATTTTATTAGTGGGCATAGTGTTACAATTGTGGTTTAATACTGGATGTTTTGAATGTGAATACTCTAATATTTTGACCATATCTTTTACTATGTGAATAACAAGCTTTATATGTCCTTGGCTGACCTAAAATGTAATTCCGAAAAAAATGAGCCAGAAAGCTTTGAGACATAATGCACTTAAACTTTCTCAATATTCAACAACCTCACAGAATTCTTACTGGCAAGCTGCCATTTTATATATATAGGAAACAGCAATTGAATTGAATTGAGCTATTATATAGTGTTAGGCAGACCAATTGTAAAAAAAGGAAGTCAACCAGACACAGCTGTTTGAAAATCTCATTTATTACGAAAAAACAATAAAACAAGAATTATCAACGCGACCGACTTTTGACTGACTCCTTCCAAATTATTTATTCCACTAACTTTACCCTGTGTAAATTTTACGAATTTCATTCCCGCAAAATGATTTTTCTCTTTAAAATCTAGTTTAACACGTCTCTCCTATGGAGAACAGTCATATAGAGGGTGACTATACAAGTACAAACATAGATTTCGCGGTTCTCGGCTTTCTAGGTTTTTCAGGTTTTGCGGGCTTTGGGGACTGTTTTGGTTGGGCTGGTAACTTGTGCGGTTGTGCCAGTGGGATGATGTTGGCGGTGGTTGGTGATGGCAAATTCTGTTCAGAACCTTATCGGTTTCCACCGAGCCATTTTTTGATAACTGATGGTTGGCTGGGATTTGTATGTTGAATTGAGCAGCGTTTTCCTTCAGTTGTTTGTATGTGTTTGAATTGATGTCAAGAATGAATTGTAATTTCCTTGGCTGCTGTTTCAGGCGACTTGGCAGTGTTTTAGTTACTCTTAACTGTGAGTGTTGTACTCGTGAAAAAAGGTGCTGGGTCACAGGAACAAAAGATCAACTAAGTGTGCAGAACCAAAGACTGGTGCAAGTAAAAATAAGGTCCGTGTGGCTAGCTTGCGGAGTGTGAATGGCTTAAGGCGACTCGGAAAATCTTCCAGTGCCTGAGCTGAATCCCAGTAAGCTGGTAGGGGTGTTTCAGCTGCAGATAACACTTGGAAAAAAATTGTGCTGGTAAGTAGAATCTACAGTAGGTGCTGTTGTATCTGTTGGTGGTGGCTCTCTAGTTTGGTCTGATATATCACACAATGCAAGGTTTTTAAGGTGAACGGATGTCCAGATTAACTTTTAAGTTTTCTACAATTCCTTGGAATATGGAAACCCATGGGTTTACAATAAAGGAAGACAATTCCTTCATTTTTGTTTATTTAATATTATATTCTATTATTTTGATTTTTGTCGTCCTCCTGAACTTATTTGTTCGGCAGAGACTTTAGTAATCACTTTCTCTGTCTTTCTGTCTGTCTGTCATGGTATCTCCGTGGCGTCCGTTTTCACTGCTTGTGTACGATTAATCTGGAGTTCTGTAGGGCTATGATGAGTAACTTGGTGGAAAGGAGGTTCATGAATTCTCAACCTGATTAGATTTTGGGCGTAAAATATGCTAATTAAGTATCTAATTTGGCATAATTAATGAAAATTATTCCCGCAAGGCTTGTGTACAAGTTTTACGGAGTTCCGTAAGGCTCTGATGATGTACTTGGTGGAAGGGAGCGGGCTGGAGAGTTCTCGAACTGCTTAGATTTCGGGCGTATTCGGGCAACCAACAAAATTCCTTCACTGCATGAAAGCCTTTCTTGGGGCGCACCTCCTTTTTTGCCATTTGAAAGTATGTGATATTTACGGCTTAGGTATGCAAATGGAGCTAATTAAATGTGCATAATGGCTGTATCGCTGAAACTGTACCTTGGATACTCAAGAAATTTCCTTTGCTACAGTGAAAGACTGTCTGCCATCCCTCTTGTGTGTGGAATCATAGTAGGTCAAAGTGCATGTGGCATTAAGGGGCATTTTGTATGCAATTGATCAATTTAATATGCTATTGCTCTATCACTGAAACGGTACATTGAAGATAGCAAATTTCTGTGTAACATGGAGCAGGTGGGGTGTTGAGAGGGCGTAGGTTGGTTGGGGAGATAGGTGTGTTGGGAGGGTTTGCGTATGGGGAGGGGTGGTTGCAGGGTGTTGGGGAGGGGTGGTTGCAGGGTGTTTGGGGAGGTGTGGGGGTTGCAGGGTGTTGGGAGGGGTGGGGTGTTGTCAGGGTGTTGGGGATGTGGTGTGGTGTTGGGGAGGGGGTGGTGGGGTTGCGGAGTGTTAAGGAGGGGATGGGGTTTTGGGGTGAGGGGTGTTTGGGGGGTTTAAGGACGGGGATGGTGTTGGGGAGGGAGATATCTGCAACCTCCACTGTATTTTTTGCAGGGTTTTGGGGAGGGATGAGGTGTTTCGCTTTTTTGGGGATGAGGGTGTTTGCGGGGTGGTTGGGTATGAGTGTTGCTTCCTTGTTTGGGGATAAAACAAAAAAAAAAAAAAAGAGGTGGTTGCGAAGCGTGTTGTGTTGTGCGTGTTGGGAGGGGGAAGGGTGTTTGGGGGTGTTGGTGGAGGGGGAAGGTGTTGTGCGGGTATTGGGGGAGGGTATGGGGTGTTGGGGTATTGCGGGGTGTATTGGGAGGGGGTGGGTGTTGGTGAGTGTTGGGGAGGGGTGGGTAGTTGCGGGTGTTGGGGAGGGGAGATGAAGTGTTGCGGGGTGTTGGGGGGTAAGGGGGGCGGGGTGGGGTGGTTTGCGGGGTTGGGAGGGGGTGGTGTGTGGTGGGAGGGGTGGGGTTTTTTGGGTGTTGGGAGGGGGGTGGGTGTTCGGGGTGTTTGGGGAGGGGTGGGGTGGTTGCTCAGGGTGTTGGCGTAGGGAAAACTGAGGTTTGCGGGTGTTGGTGATGGTGGGGTTTGCGGGGTGTTGGGGAGGGGATTCGTGATTGCGGGGTAGTTGGTGGATGGTGGGTGTTGGGGATGGGGTGTTGTGTTGTGGTATGTGGCGAGGGTGGGGTGGTTGTGGGGATGTTAAGGAGGGGGGGTGGGGTGTTGGGGAGGGGGTGGGGTGGGGTGTTGGGTAGGGGATATCTGCAATCCTCCACTGTGTCTGGCTTGCACAACTTTTTTGTCGAACACCTCTGTTATACATTTGCAATCTGGTCTGCTGCTCCTTGTCTTACAGCTTGGCGTCGAAAGCAGGCGAGACTTGGTGGTTTCGAGAACCGCCTTGTTATTTATAATGTAATATTCTTATCATAGTGTTTAGTTTGTTTTTATTATGTAATTGTAATAATGTGTTCATTTCTTATATTTTATTTTAGTTTTTTATTTACCATTCGTCATCTTTATTGTTTATTTCAAATTTTTATTGTAACATTTACTTATTAATATTTGTATATTATGCAAATTTTTGGTTTTTAATTGTGATTGTATGTTGTTGGTTTTTATTACTTTGTTTTATTTTACTTATCTTAGTCATCTTTATTTTATGTTTAGTGTTTAAAAATTCAGTCAATTATTCTTTTAACAATTTTATTATTACATAGTTTTAGGTGTGTACTGCTGGGGATTTTTATTAATGTTTAATATTTTTTATTATCCTCCCTTTATTTGGTATTTTTCTTATCATTTTTGGCTCTAATTTTTTATTAAGTTTGGCTCGGTAATTTCTTTATTTTTATTTTGTACTGATTGTTAAAATGTATTTGGGTTGCCATTTATGCATTATTAAATATTTCTATCCTTTTTCTGGAAGGCAGCTATCTAAATATGTGTAATTATGTTATTATTTCTTGTTTTATTTAACGATTTTATTTTAATTATATTCTAAGACTAGTGTACACGGATTTGCTTTGTGATTTTAATTTTTAATTATTTGTTGTGTATTTTCCTCATCTGTTTATTAATTTTTTTTTCGTTTTTTATTTTAATTTGTATCTGATCTTTTTTCTTTATTTCAAATTCCCGTTTAGTTATTTTATTCATTTTTTTATTTGTGTTAATTTCTTTTGTTATGTTTTCGGCCTATAAGTGTATTGAACTTTTTGTGATGGTCATATGCGAAAAAAAATCCTGTTACACCCAAAACAATAAAAAATTCTAAAAAATACAATTAAACAAAGAATACCCCCCCCAAAAAAAATCAGCCAAGTGAAATTCTAACCCATACCAACAGATCCTATTTTATGAATCGAGGGAACAGAGCACAGAGCCATTGGGTAAGCCAAACATTTCCGGCGCCAATTAGCTTGTGTAACGTTTCCGCGAGTGTTACCAGCAACGCATTCTGGGTATTTTTTCATGGTAGACACGTATAACACTAGCCAGATCTTCAGAGAAGAGGTATTGCGAGATTCATTATCTATCATCTACAAAAATATTCAGCTAAAAACTGAACATAATTATTGGGGGGACATCCACACAAATTAATAGACTGAGGTTCAGACGTTTTGTGGTCGTCCTTCGGGCGCTGCAAACAATGATATCATTGGGTAATTTCGTCAAACAGCTCTTCCATGTAACCCCCGCTATTTACTTGACACGTCATAGCCCGGGCGTAATATAATAGTGTCCAGTTAGAGTAACCTCGACCTACCCTATTACCACCATGTACTTACCCACGTACCCTATGTTACAAATCGCCTGAGGGGAAGCGGGGGAAATCAACCGTCACTGATTTCCTTTTTTGGTCCTCAATATTATTTTCACTACACATATACGCGATTTTAAACAAAATCCGCTATCTATCAATCGCAATTTTCAGATACATCTTTAAAGCAGTGATAGCTGATCTCGTACATACTTCAAAATCCAGTAAACAAACCCAAACTTTCCATTTAAATAAAAACAAACAAATTTACAAAAAACACCATTTTTTACCTAAAAAAACTTTAAGCTAAAGAATTACACTGGCAATTTCTAGCGGGTCAAACACCAGCATGACAGTAATTTGCACGTACCATTTTCACCAGCCGAAATTGAACGACATTTACGGAGATCTGCGAACAAAAAACGGCCCCAAAATGGCCCGAGTAAAAGTAATATACTGTCGCTACGCGACCGATAATCACAACCTTTGTAGGCCTATATGGCAAGATTCCCACAATGGATTTTTCTGATTTTTGCAGAGGTAATAGCTCCTGCTTGTCCCTACTTATATCAGTTGTCAAAATTGTGTTGCCACTGCTTAAAATTGCTCTAAAAATAAACCATTTGCATGGGGTCAAACAGCTGTGCAGATTACACTTTTCGTCAAATCCAACAACTTGTGTACCAGCTTTGTTACCAACTTGGTACATATTTTTCTAGGTAAAAATTTGATATTGACCAGATAACTATCAAATTCAATACCAAACTAGTACAAACCGGTGCAGTCACAGTTTGATTGGGACTCAAAGTCAGAAAGTGAAGATGAATGTTGCTATTGGGTATGGTATGTATTTTGCATAATAAAAGAGAAACTTGGTTTCTCAGTGAGAAACCATGTTTTTCAATTGAGAAGTCTGGTTTCTCAAATTCAAAAGCCACGTTTTTTTAAACATCCTGGTTTCTCAATCAAGAAAACCAGGTATATTGACATTCATAACTACTGAAAAAATAGGGAAATTTCAAAACAAGAAAAGTATCAGCCATTTGCAAAAAAAAGGAGCATACTGCAAAAATAAAATGTTTTATTGTATTTGAGTTGTTTGAGGTACCTTACATGGGTACCTGAAACAATAACAAGAAAAGTATCAGCCATTTGCAAAAAAAGTATTATGCTGCAAAAATAAAATGTTTTATTGTATTTGAGTTGTTTGAGGTACTTTACATGGCTACCTGAAACAATAAGTTGGATTTGGTTTCATTAGGGAAATCCTTCAGAGGGTCAGAAAGTGACCTGAATATAAATTACAAAAAGGAAATATATTTAATAATTGCTGTTATCCCAATTTGTTGCAAAATTCTTCCCAAATCATGACAAATTTACAAAAAAATTGTCCTTTGAAGAGTTTGGTGAAATACCAGAGGGTGTATTGAGTCAATCCCACAATGCACCAGTTTTGAGAAATTTCACCTCAATAGGGTCAGTCATGTGATCCCACACTTAAAAAACCCTGACTTTTATGCTCATTTTAGACCACAACATGTTAGTACTTAAAGGGAATTTTAGCATGATCATGAAATGCCTTGGGGTTCTTAAACTTTTAGAAAAATACTTATTACTGACAAGTATTTAGTACAGTACAGTATAGGCACATTGCAATGTATTGTGGGATTGGTTCAAAACCCCCTCTGGTGAAATATTAAGAAAAACTGAGTAAATTAAATGATCTAGATACAGATTACTAATGTTAGCCATGAAAAAGCATCACCATTATACTGAAGAATGGAATTGGAATACTCTTTGCATTGTTTGCATTTGTTGTAAAAACAATCCCTTGGACCAGAAGTGTTTTATGTGAAAAGTATATTTGATAGTTAAAGGCACTATCAGTGATTTGATAAATCAGAAAATCAGATTTTTGCATGTTTGCAACAAGTACAGGTATCCTAACAAACCCTGCAAATGATAAGGACCAGAAGCAACCTAATAAGGACAGAATCAGAAATTTTAGTCATTACTGTCCGTACGGACATTTACTACAACACGTAATTGAATAGAGATTCGTATCTTTGAACACTGCCATTTGCTTCCTTTTCTGTTAATTCTTCAGTTGGAAAAATGTAATTTATGAGAATTCTAGAGACTTATCCTTCACTTTTGAACTATTCCTGCTAATTTCAAATATTTTCACTCTTTCGGATAAATTACTGATAGTGTCTTTAAATCGAAATTTCCCTATTGCAATAAGATCAGAATTCTGTAAAGCTAGAATGAAAGAAAAAAATACCTCTTTGCTGTGAGAACAATATCCAAATGTGTTATGACAGCCTACATGTTTAGCTGTCATCCACAATTTGCTTTCGTTGTCAGTAAGATTTGTGATCGCAGTACTTCATACTGTGACTCCATATCTATGTAACACCTTTGCAAAATATATCTGACAGATAGGGCAAAGCTACGTAAATTGGATCAGCTTGGTGCTACTGAAAAGATCGCTTGCTTTCGGACAATATTAATAACCAAAATATTTGTGTATTTGGCATTTATTGTGATTCATTAAGATAAGAGTAGATCAAGTTGTTAGGACCAAAATCGAAAGAGTGTCAAATGTAGTATTATGTGTACACTAAATCCGTGTGTGTCTACTGGTGCCAGTTGTTGAAATCGAATAACTGGCCCTACTGATTAACTGATTTTCTGTACTCTCTAACCTATTGTTAATCATTGAATACAGGCCCAATGAATTAGTGTTACACATAGCAAAGTACTTCCTTTAGTGTGTGTGATGGCGACATTCTCAGCCATTGAAGTTGTATCTGTAGTGTGATCTTTATTCGTGTCAGTTGCATTAAATAGGTTTGAAGAGGTGGGTTGCGCGTTTAACCCAGGAAAATCAATGCCACTTTATGTGGCGTGGATTGGCTTCACTTGAAGATTCGATTGCCATTCCATAAGATTTAATCTGTTTTATTGATGTGCACCAGTAACCTATTGATGGAAATGTTGTATGGGCATGTATGGTCTATAAATAGAAGAGCGTGCCTTATTGATGCCGCACCCTCTTCAAGCGAAGTGATGACGGTTAGATTGAATTACATGGACGTAGTGGTTAAAACCACTAGATATATTCATAAAGGTAAAGCCATTAAGTTTATTTAATTTCTGACACCTTCTACACATAGACACGACAAATATGATGATTATCAAACAGTTACATGTAGTGAGTTAAATCCAAAAGAGGATCATTGAAATTTAGAATTAACTGATATCAGTTTACCAATTTTGGAGCTTTATAACAATAAAGGACATTTATGCTAATAATGTAATCTACCCCACCGTATTCTCGGCTTTTTTAAATTTTGGCATTAACACCTCATCTCCAAGTGAAACCATTACCATTGCAAGTAAAAAAAACTCAGACTATAGTGTATAAGTGTTTTATGGGAGAGGGGTTACTCCATATGACAAAATTATTACCCCACACCTTCAAAGTGCATTTCCTGAATAAAAATGGTTCCCTTCCATCCCAGATTTGAACCTGCAGTTAGATTAAAACAAGACTAGTGTAGCTAGTATAGCTGGGCGGTTATTGAAAAATGGATATGTGATGGGTCACATCAAAAGGGGGCACTTTGCAGGTGACTGATTTTGGGAATTTTGTCTTTCTGTTGTTAAGATCATTTTTAAGCTTTAAAATGAAACCTTGTCTAAATATAAAATTGGTAAAGGCATTTCACACTTTACAAGTGGAAAAATTGTTATTATTCGGTTTGGAAATCCGTTTGTGATGAGGGGAGTGTTGGGATGTGGAAACCTCAAGAGTTCATTAATTGCAGTTACATTTTGGGATCCAAAAAGTATGACTTACTTAGTTCTGATATGAGCCTTTTTCAAATTTGACCTAAATTTGACCCCCCACATTAGGAATCTAAGAATGCCCCTTTAATCCACTAATCAATGAAGACATCACATAATTATATAATAGTGGATGGCTGAGTTGATAACAGAAGAAACGGAGGGCGATATTTTTATGTTACAGCCGAAAAAAGCCATCAATATTATTATTATGAAAGAAGAAGGCTGACCTGACAAAATAGTTTTAAAATGGCTTCATAAACTAATAAAAAACAGAGTAGTAGTATTTTCTGACGAAGTCGCATGACCGCATGCCCAAATATATGGCGTATTGTTGCAGTTGTTGGGGCGGGACGCGCTAATCGGCACTGTGGTATTGCACCACACGTGCATAATACTTTATTATATTATATCGTCCATTATTACCGTCTGCCCTTATAGAAGCAATTGAAGCTAAGTGAAAGTTAGGACACCACCTCCAAACAGTTAGATGGTGCCTAGAAAACTGATGATAAGAGGAATCGCGTCTATATATATATATAGCCTTTAACTAGCAATCAAAGAATGCTTCTTTAATTGGTAAGAAAGGAATGCCTTTAATTGGTTTTAATGAATTGATTCAGAGTGCCGCTTTAATTGGGAAAATAAGGAACGTCTCTTTAATTAGCAAATGGCTTTTTAAGGTAAATAAAAGAATGCCCCTGAATCCATTAATCAAAGAAGATATCACATTTGACTTTTATTATATAGTTCGAAACCAGTCTGCCTGCATAGAAGGCACTGAAAGCTAAGGACGTTGGACCACCACTCTCAACACAAATAATTCCATAACAGACAGTTATGGTCCACCTAGGCAGCGATCAGAGGAAAAGGTCTATATATCCTTAACTGGCCAGGAATGCCTCTTTTGGTTAATTAAGGAATGCCCTTAATTGGCAATGAATGATCTTAAGAGGTGCCCCTTTAATTAGCAAATTAATGCTCCTTTTATTTAGCAATAAACCTATAATGATCATTTAATCCATCAAAGATAGCACTATCACTAAATGGGGATTTTCTGTATTGTGTGTATAGATCATGTCTATGTAATGTAAGGCTCATGATGTAGGACGGAGTGTGATTTTTTTTTTGACGCGGGTATTACGGTATGCCATGTTCAACAAGACACATGCATCTGTTAAAAAAAGACATGAAGAAACAACCAAAATAGACCTAACCTTTCATCATGTGCATTCAGCACACTTGTGTTTAACCCAGTACTGTCATGACCTGCTACCCTGCCACGGTTGACAACTGCTGGTTAGTGGAAAAGCTACTGGTGTTTTGTATGTTAGGCAATGCCGCACCGGAAAAATTACATTGAAGTATAGGTATTTACACACGCACTGTCAGTTGAACCAAGGCCAAGTACATACGATGAAAAATTCGCTGACCGGCGAATATTTAATCATTACTAACGGCCTTGTCGGGCTCCTACGGACCATGTATGAATCCACAGTGATTTTTGGTTCAAATTGCTGAAATCACTGCCTCTCAATCAACTCTCGACGTCACTAGATTGTTTGAAAAAAAGACTGTTTATGTACACTTTTCGTTTGCTTCGGTTTTAGCAGCTGCGGGGTCATTTTCATTGCTACTCAGCCGTCCAGTGTTTCTATTCGTTTTCCTGATTTTCGCAAACAAAACAGGGGCGTTCACTTTTTCGGACTTGCTACAATGGCCATCTTTTCATGTTTTTCAAGGAACTTAGCATATCACGAGGTCATTTAGGGTTGGGTTGACAGGGTGCAAAAAAATAATGCCCCATATGACCCCAAAACTGACACAAATTTATGACAATTCTAAAATTTCAAAGTGGGTGCTTGGTACTTGACGGTTTGTAATTGTAATTTGAAGAGCGTACTCTTGGATTGTTTTATTATAATAGTAAAACGATCATAGTAGTCGTAAAATCCTTTTTCCTTGCCGCGATCAAGCACGGACCGACCAGCTGAATTTTCGGTAATAAGTTAGGGTGGGTCATAGAATGGATATTTTTTTAAGTTCTTTCAAAACGAGTGGATTCTTAGGCCATTTGGTGCTAAAAACAAATAAGGAAGCTTTTTGGCCCTAAGATGAATTTTTGGTCAGTAAAAAAATTTTTTTTTGGAACTTTAAATTTGTCATGAAATCAATGCGCTATTTCCTAATTCAGAAAAACCAAAAAAAAAAAACGACATCTCTTAGTCATGATTTTGCTAGAAAACTTCTCAAAAGGTGCATTATTATAGCCGCTAAACACTTTTCAAGAAAAATTAAAACAAAGTCATTCTCACTGGCAGAAAAACGATTTTTTACAAAATTCATTTCAAGTGAGGCAAGGGCCAATAACAGGAATAACAAAACATGACCCAGATCTTAGGGTTAACTGGATGCTGAAAGACAGTGTATTGTTGTAAGTCAAGCCTTTTAACATGTCAATACCTTCTGCCATTGTACTGGAGGTTTTTCTACCAACAAGTGATTTGAACAGACTATTTGCAAGAGGCTTGTACGATGTGCTATGAAGGACAGTGTAGTGTTGTAAGGTCAAGCATGTACAAAAGTTACTAAAATGCCAGTGCCATTCTCCATCCAGTGTTTTCATTCAACTGTGCATGCTATTACATGTATTAAAGACAAAAGACAGTAGACGAAGGACGTAGAGAAGGCAACTTCTTGTAAGTAAGGAGTTGTTTTAGTGGTATGATCAATTCCAGACCATAGGTGGACATGATTGCAGTGCTGATGGGTGACTCTACTCCCTCTGCAAGGTGAAGAGAACATTTTTCTTTATTTTAGGCAATCGCGAACTTGATTACTTTGGAACAGGTTTTAGATTTAGGGAAGCAATATACCAATGCTTATGTGATAGTAATATAAAATGTCAATGCGTTGGTTTGTTTGTCAGATTTTGGCAGGTGAAAATTTAACCACCCAATACCATTGACTTCATGCTACCAAAACCTAAAAAGTCATTTTACCACCTAAAAATTCATCTTCGGCCGAAAAAAAAAGCCTTCCCGGATTTGTTTTCAGCAACCAAAATGGGCTAAGAATCCACTCGTTTGAAAAAAAAAAGATCGGTCAGTTGCCACCATAATAAGGTGTTTCTTTGAAATGGTAAGATCGTTAAAATGATCGGCATGGCAACAACTTTCATAACGGCCACGCGTCAGTCAGTTACACGGATTGCAATTATGGTGGTTGTACCGACCAGCAAAAAATGTTTTTTTAACTTTGTAGTCTAAATCAAGCACCAATACTTTGGAAAAGCCTGGTTTTGATTATAGGCTGGTAATGTGTGGTATTCTGAAAAAGAGTCTAACTTCAAACCTAGGTTTTTTTTAACCATTTGGGTTAAGTCCTTTTCAAATACCCCAGCCTTAATGAGTAACCTTCAGCAAAACCTGCCTTTCATTAGAGCATTCTGATTGGCTACACATAAAAACAACATGGTCATTTTTAGTGGAAGGAATCAATATGGCACACTACTCTGAAATAGTGGTCAAAATTTTGAACCATTATTTCAGAGTAGTAGTGTGCATAGTTGATTCCTACCACGGAAAATGACCATGTTTGTTTTTTGTGTGTAATGATTTGTATGTATTCATTTCAATAATCAAATGGAATTGCACTTCACGATACATAAGCCTATTCCCTTCAACTTGATACCATGATGCTAGCTCAAAAAAAATTACTTTTATTCCCAGTCCAATTGGCAGATAGTGCTCATGGGATAAACCCTCAAATTTTGGTTTTATTTTGGGACCCCCCCCCCACAACTTGGAAAGCAACAGCCAGTAGTTCCTGAAATGTCATCCCCACTGGGAGATGTCAGGATTAAACCCTTAGTACTTGACCATTTTGACTGCTTGTTACAGAATTCCACTATAAAATAACTGTAAGAATCCCAGATTTACTAAGTAGAATAGGGCAGAAACTTGGAAGCATAGCTCCCATAAGACAAAGACTAAATTGTAATAACTTGTAAGATGCAATTTAAAATGAATAATTGCACAAAAAATTGTCAAAAATTACTACATTTGTCATTTCTTGGGGTGTAACAGTAATACAGAAGTTATAGTGTCCAAAGCTATTTTGTAGCTTAAAAAATGTAAATGCCCTAATCTTGAGCAAACAGTTCTTAACTTGCAGAAAATTTCTGACATATGTTTAGAATTTCGCTGTAGTTTCCACAAAGACAAAATTATTTTATGGCCGTCAAGACTTTTTTCAATGATTTTTTTTTAATGCAGAATCTTTAAAGTCATAATATGATTAATTTCAACTGACTCCAATTGTTTGCCATGGGCATTGAAATGCTACATAACAAAGAATAAAACTAATAAGATGACCCAGTAATAAATTTAATTATAATGTAGCATTATTTGGTGAAATTAGAAGTACAAGGTTTTGTCATTAAAAGGTTCAGTTTTAGGTCAAAAGTGACGGGAAGTAGTAGTTACCTTTTGAAATTTCAAGTAATTATCGGTAATGAATCGGATTACATTACAAGTGATCTTTGTTCTGAAATTGAATTTGGTAATAAGTGTAGTACAGTGGTTTCCTTTGAAGTTGTAGTAGAGAACTGTGGAGATAAAAGAATTCAATCATCACATCTTCTTTCTGGTCATGGACTGTCTACCAAAGTCAATATGTGTTTTGATGGTCAATTAAGACAAAGTTTTAATGCTGAAATACAGTTACTCATACCATATTACTAAAAGTAAAAAACTTTGAAAGTGCCACACCAAAAGGAGTATCCAGATTTACACATACATTTTGAGAGACCAAACATGTACCCAGAAATATCTACCATTCTTGCCTTTTAAAGGTGCAACGAGAGATTTCGCATGTCAGGTGTCCCTAAAAAAAATTGAAAGTGCTGATTTTTGCCCTGATCTAAAGCTTTCCATAAAATATATCCCCATCTGAAAGGATTAAGCTGAGAAATGGGTCTTTGGTACAAAAATTATGAATCTCTAATTTCGTATAGGAGCAAATATGAAATAGCCTATGTTGTATATTGAAATCGAAGCAAAATAAAATAGCATTTTTTTCTTTAAGATATTTCTGTAGCCAAATACAAGGTAAGAAATCTATTGAGTGCCTAATCTATATGAAATTACTATTATGGCACAATATTTGGGTGCCTCAAAATCTCTTGTTGCACATTTAAGATAATGATATAAAAGTTAACCATAAAAACAAGCTGTCTGGAACTACCTGCCCTTAAAAAATAAGGGCAGGTTGTCCTCTGTCACATTTCTTATATTCGTTTACGGATTCTTCTTCCTGTCTGTCTGCATGTACGTGTGTTGTGTCTCCTTCATGTTTCCTAGTTACAAGGTTTTTAAACTCAGTGTAGTATTGCCTTTTGTCCCTTCATATTGTGTTTTGTTCCTGTGCCTGTTTATATCAGTCTCATTGTCATTGGGGACACTCTACAGACAGCGGCCGATCCAGATCGGATACAGCATCGGAATCAGATCAATTCAGTCCTCGTATAGGACCAGTTGCTCTAAAACGGGCAACAGGCCAAACTGATCCAGAGCGTGCAACGCATACATGTGTGTACACGCTTGGTTAGTGTGCTGCACTTTAAGCGCGTACTTTTAGTTGACGCGTAAAGTATTCGCGATCAATAAGGTTACGCGTAGCATTTGTTTTAACACAGTAACGCCTTCGAGAGGGTCGCCATACTTTCGCACTAACTGCACCGTGTAGAGTTCTTAAACTGTTCCGTGATCTGGATCTGTGATCTGGATCTTGGGGAAACAGATTGATCTGGATCTACACTGCCGTGTAGATTGCCCAATTGCAAATCATGAAGATTGTTTGTGCCCAGTAACTTAGAGCTCTATTTACATACATTCATTTAAAAGAGCACAAAACTGGGCTTTAAAAAATTAGGATATTGGGAACTTAAATTTAGCTTGTGAACTTTTTTTTTCCCAAAATCGGGGTCTTGGGGGAACTGAATTCAGCTAAATGTAGCATCACCATGCTTGAAATGTTGAATTTGTGTTGCAAAATAGAGAGTGTAAGACTGGTTAAAACGAAGGGTCTTTGGAGTCTGAAAATGGAGTTATTGACCACAGTACATACCCTCGAGTACTCGTGTTTGATTTGCTAGGAGGTGCCTCCATAATCTAAAGTGGCATATGGTTATACCAAGTTATTTATTTCATTACTATTTACTTGAACTAGACTGGGTGTATATTAAATAATAACCTTCCTATCTGAATAATAAAAATCAAATGACAAGATTGAGACTCGAACCCACCTGTAGGACTACAGACCAAGTTCTGAACCTGTATCCACCATGCAAATTCAAACAGGCAGAAAAGAAGATCATTCTTTTGTTATACTAGCATCAATGCATTAATGGAATAGACTGTGTGCAAGTAATAATATAGCTACCAGACACTCTCATATGGATGAGGAGGAAACATAGTGTGTCCAGGAGCCCAGTGTGTTTACAACACTCAAATTTGCATGGTAGGAAGAGTCCCACAACCCATCATCAATGTAAAATTTCCTAATGATGTGTGGCGGGTGGGCCAGTAAAATATTTCTGAATTATTAATTCAATTTGTTCTGGATGACAATGCCTAATACAATGTACAAGTATGACACATACATTGTGAAATTGTGCATTTGTCAGCAGTATAGTTACATGTGTGTGAATAGATTTGGACCTATTTGGGAAATAACAAAACATTAGTCTGTGGGTCGAAGGGGTCCGTTCGTGCACCCCCCGGAAATAATAAACTTCTAATCAATGTCAATATATCAGAAAAAATGCGTAGAGAAGGAAAACGATTAGCTATTTAAAAAATCAAAAAGTGTTTTTTTTTTTTTTTTTTTTTTTTTTTTTTTAATTTATAGAAATTAGTATCGCCATTACAGAAACATAACAAATTTCGATAGTTATATCTCAGCCAATTACTGTTGATAAATGAACTAATAAGATGACTGGACCTATGTTTCGATGGGTCCAAAGCCAAGATGGAACCATTTTAAAAATGACCAGATGTCCCCATGATGACGTAATATGCAAATTAGGGGTCAAAGGTGAAAATGCTAAAAAATACAATTTTCGGTTTTGTTTTTTTTTTTTATATCTCAACCAATATTTGATTTAAATGACAAATAGGTGATTGGTGGACATATGTTTGAGGGTTCAAGATCAAGTTGGGAACCATTTTGAAATTACCAGATGTCACCATGATGACGTAATATGCAAATTAGGGTACCATAGCTACAAAAACAACTTCGATAATAATATACTCAGCCAATTACTGTTGATAAATGAACTAATGAGGTGACTGGGCCTTTGTTTCGAGGGTCAAAGATTAAGATGGAACCATTTTGAAATTTAACAGATGTCCCATGATGACTGCGCGCGTCGTAATATGCAAATTAGGGGCGCCATTAGCTCTGATTAAAAATACAATTTCGATATATCTCAAACAAAACTGTTGATAAATGAAAAGACTTAAGGTGAATGGAACCTATGTTTTGAGGGTCAAAGATCAAGATTGAACCATTTGGAAAATTACAAGATGTCCCCATGATGACATATTATGCAAAAATTCGGGCGCCATTAGCCCCAAAACCATATTTGGTCATTATAGTGGCCAATATTCCACATATCTGCCCACATAGATGACGAGACCTAGTTCTAGGGTCGAGGATAATTGAAAAGCCAATTCATAAAAATTATGTTTATTTGTATTAATATGTTTCACTGCAAATACTAAGACTATGCAAATTAGGGGCCTTCAATGTCGATAGTCTCGTTTTGTGGGTGGTAATATAAAAACGGTGCTGGCCAAGTAATTTTAGAATTCTATCATAAACTGTAACATTTCTCTTAAATTCAAGGTATATGATGGACTGATACAAGATAATGCAAGACTAAGATATTGTGTTGTTTATCATGCCGAAAAAGCAAACGCGAAGAACAGACTTCTACAGTCTCCAATGACTCTCTGCCAACATGCAAGTGTGATATCCATGTATCATGGTATAATTTTAAACCCGCAGTATATTTTATTGGCCAAAGACGTTTCTAAAATCATCCAAACAAGATTATCAACATTTAGACTTAAAAAATCTGTAAAATACTTTTTTAAAAAGCATTAAGCATCATAATATATAGTTTTAACACCCTGGTCAATTAAGGAACTGCAGGAAAGATTGGAGCAGCTTCATATGGAATGACACTCGGTAATAAATATGTCCCCATATCGCATGCTTTCAGTCTACCTATCAGATATCATCTACGTGATCAGCAAAAAAACTATGATCTTGAACGGGTTGGATATCGTCGTCTGTTGGGAGAGGATACACAACCGGATAGTTCACTTCACAGAGGCCCATGCCCCCCCCTCGTAGATTATCTTTGGTGGTGGACCCATCTTCCCACCAGAATTTATTTTCGTGACAAAAGTAGAGATTAAAGGCGTTACACACAAAGCCCCCTCAAGTTCTACTCCACTTGAAGAGGAGCAAAGGGAGTCACGGGCACAGAAAATGTGTCTGGTTCAACTTATCGCGTGTCAAGATGTCGCTCTCCTTCGTAATATCAGCAGGCTTTCCATGAGTCAATAGACATTCCTTGGCCTCGCTAACACAGTCGAAGTAATAGCTTGTAAAGATTGACCTAGAGATCTCGCAAAGTTTAAACATCTACGGCAAGACCTGTATCGTTGCAGTGCAAGAGGGACATGGAAATCAGTCTCAGATAAGTATGTTCCAAAATACAACAATATCACATGATTTGCACCGGTGGTTTGGCCCTCTGACAGTTCATGATTTTGTTTTGAGTAAAAACAGCCCTGGTCAAGACCCTGGTCAAAAAAATCAACATAGCCTCAAAATAGACCTCAAATTATGTCAGAAGACAACATCTTATTCCACTTGGAAAAGTGGATTAACTTGAATAAATCTCTATTACTAATGTCCATGGTGGCAACATTGTCAACTGTGCTGCAGGGATCATGATTCAGGAAGTGCAACGGAGTCGAAAGCCATAAGACAATAATTCTGACGGGTGTAGATAAGTTTGCGGGTCAGCGTATAGCTTGAAGTCAAAACACCAGAAATCCCCCCCACCATTTCATCAGCGCGCATTATTGGGCCCAAAGTTTCCTGCTGGCTCATTCATTCACACATTGTTGAGAATGACACGATCTATATATTCTACCATATGCAAGAATATTTTGTATATGGCTTTTTATCAGGTAGTGCCCCCAGCAAGGAAAATGCCCGTGCCTGAATTAGGAGCCTTCATCTCTGCAAACTGAACTCCCCACCCAGGAATCATAAATCGACGGGTCGGGTATGGGAATCATTGAAAGCCTGCAAAATATCGCAACACCTTTGAATAGTCATGTTTCCAGGAAGTGTAGCTCAGAAACAGTTATTCCCAAAACTGCATACTTTTTGTGCTCTACCTTTGTAAAGGAGAATGGTTTCTTTCATTGGGTCCTTTTGTGGGCGTTTCAGCAGGTTCTTAGAGCGGATAGTTTTCGTTGTCATATCACACACAATACTTAAAGAGCACACACACACCCACACACAAAAGCAAGCGGTGAACAAAAAATAACAGCACGCTCTCACGCTGTTTGAAGATATGAGATTCAATGTCCTACAAGACTGTAAACAAATGCTTTCTGGTTGGCGGCTGGCATACGAACATAGTCGTTTTATTTGCCTCCTTGATTTTAGCTACAATACTGGGATAGCACATGACGGGTGCGTCGAAAGACCGAAGAAATTTTCTTCACATTTTCCGGGATTGTCTTCTTTTTGGCTGATTACAACATCTCACTGTCTAGGTATGTGGAATATTGGCCAAGATAGACCCAAATATGGATTTTTAGCTAATGGCCACCTTAATTTGCATATTTATGTCATATGGAAAGATTGATCTGGTAATCTTCAAAATGGTTCCACCTTGTTCTTTGACCCTCAAAAATAGGTCCAGCATTCTGACTTGTTCCATTAATCAACAAGTTATGGTTGAGATATATCGAAAATTGTATTTTTAGCTAAGGGCGACACTAATTTTGAAATTACGTAATACATGGGGGACATATGGTAATTTTCAAAAAGGTTCCATCTTGATCTTTGACCCTCGAAAATGCCGTGGTAACCTCATTTGTTCATTTATCAACAGTATTGGATGAGATAAGAAGATTGACATTGTAATTTTTAGCTAAGGCGACCCCTTAATTTGCATATTACGTCATCATGGGGACATCTGGTAATTTTCAAAATGGTTCATTCTTGATCTTTGACCCTCCAAAAACATAGGTCCAGTCACCTTATTGTTATTATCAAAAGTAGGTTGAGATATATCGAAAATGTATTTTTAGCTAAATGGAGACCTAATTGAATATAGTTCATCATGGGCGGACATCTGGTAATTTTCCAAATGGTTCCATCTTGATTTCTGACCATAGAAAAACATAGGTCTAGTCACCTCATGTGTTCATTTATCAACAGTATTGGCTGAGATATATCGAAAATGTATTTTTCTGTAAAGGCGATACTAATTTCATAAAATGTGCATAAAATATGGTGACGTGGGACACTTTTTGATTTTTTTTTAACAATAGCTAATCGTTTTTACGCATTTTTTTCTGATTATCAGTGAAATTGATTAGAGTATTCAGGGGGGTGCTTAACGAAAACACCTTCTACCCACTAGATCCTACATGTTAATCATAGCACAGAGGGTTCTAAATCTAGCATAGAAACAGTTTAATACTCAACAGTGATCCAACACTGCTTTGCATAAGGGCCCTCTTTCTTAAAACTATACAGAATCATAATTTAAATATACAAGGAAAGTTACTATTATACCGAGAAGAAACTAATTAAAACCAATGTACTTAATGCTAATTTTTGTTTTAAACGCTGTATAAATCAAGGGAAAGTTTACTTAGCGGTCCATTAAATTCAGGTCTGACTGAACACGTTTGTACCTATTTGACTAACCACTCTGTCAAAAAACCTGACGGACTATAAAATTAGCGCAGGGTACTAAGCTAGATTGAGATCTAAAGGAGAATTCCAGATACAGCCCAATTGTGCGGTGATTGGTCAATCAGCAGCTGTCTGGTTTCCTTGTGTCAAATTGGATACAGGCTTCTCTAACTCTATCTTGCCTGATTGGAAGTTCAATCCTTTGTTGAGTGAAAATGTAATTGTTAGTTGTGGTGTTTTGATTGGACTCTGAATAGTGAGGGATTAGGGCTGTCAGCGAAAGCTTAAGCGATTACTAGCTGTTTACAGTAGAATTAAGGAGTTTTGTAGAGTATTTCCTTGTTTGGTCTCATTTGATTGTCTAATTTTATATGAAAATTAATTCTTGTGTAACTGCAGAATGAATTATAAATAAGGAAATTGGGAACTATCAATTTGTGGTATATTTTATTTTGAAATTTATATGAGGGCATTGACAGAGGAAAAATAGAGTGCTGTAAAAATATAAATCTCCAACCCTACCCTAAGGCCAAAAGTTAAAAAAAGGACTTTGTTAATAAGAACCCCGAGTGGGGATAATGTGGAACTCCTTGCCAAATCTCTGTCCAATCATGTGTTGCAATTAAGTGTCTGTAAAGGACACAATCCAGTTTATCAGCCTCAACTCTTTTCATTGTTGCTGGTGAGACAAAGGACAACACATGGGATTAGCCATTTTTATTTATATTTACTCATGGAACTATCTGAACAGTTGTGGGTTTGAAATTTGGAAATTGGACTTATCCGAATTGGTGCATTTTGTCGTTACTTTATGTAGATTCCTTCACCGATCACAAGGTATATATTATTCAATGTCAATTTTGTGTAACCCTAAAAATTTTGAGTTGGAAGGTAATTTGATTATATATACTCACTGTGTGTGTTTATTTGTCCATAAAATCCTGAATGGAGTGTCTTGTGCTGGAGTGACTGTTCTCTCTAAAAGAGTAAATTTTCACTTGTTCAAGAAATTAAATGTGGGGACACACAATTTCTGAGTGAAACCACTCTGAGAGGAGTGAAATTTGCTTTTTTTGGAGTGAACCACTTTTCATGTCTCCTTTTGGAGTAAATTTAACACTCATAAGGTGTTATCTGTCTTTCACTCCATTCCTTATACTTCCTTTTTCTCACTCATGCACTCTTGTTTACAATTTAGAGAGTTGGGCATAGGCCACGAAGCACTTTTGAAATGACCCAAATTTGTGCATTTAATTGGCAAATATATAGGTAGAATTTGGTCAAATTTCAATCGTGATTTTCTTGGACATGTACAAAAATTCACTGAGATGATTAAGATGTGTATTTTATGTTATGACTTCACAATATTTCAAACAAACTAGGGAGAGTTTATTTTATACACTCATAAATTGCTAAGTGTTGCATGTAAGATTAAGCTAGATTAAAATGTTTTAGAAGTCTGTTATGTTCGATGTGCCTCATTCCGTAAGGCAGGACTTCAGCTTACAAAAGACTAGTAGGGAGTGCTTTATTCCATAAAACATGACTTGGTGTTGTGAAAGACTACTGTAAAAGTGATAATTTCCGCGCGTGTAATTTTTCGCGTTTCTGTAATTTTTACCATTTTTGCTTGTTTTTAAATTCGCTCTTTTCAGCTATCCTACATAGACCTACACACAAAATAAACATTTTCGCGAGTTTTTAATTTCGCGCTAGCTCAGAAGTGCGCGAAAAGCGCGAAAATTAATGTAGCGCGAAAATTTCCACATTTACAGTACTCTCTGAATGTGGAAATTTTGCTCTGAAAAAGAATGAAACACTTGTAAACCACTCCAAGATGACTGGTTTTTACTTTAAAAGAGCACATTTCTATTCAAAGAGAGTGAAAATCATTCCAAAAAGATTGAATTTCCTTCCCCTCATTTGAGAAGTTAAACTAAAGACAGTTTCTTTTGAGAAACTTACTGAAAATCAGTGGGAAAATCAGTGGAGTGATTTTCACTCTTTTTGAGTAGAAATTCACTCTTTTAAAGTACAAAGCACTCATTTTGGAGTGGTTTACAAGATTTTCACTCTTGGGGATTAAAATTTTCACTCGTTTACATTTAGAAATGAGTAGGGAGCGTTTCTAGAGCATGGCACACCTATTCAGAATTTCTTGAATGCAGTGGAAGCTAATTTTGAGGAATTTACCAAAGCCGAAGGAAGCTTCCAAAATTACAGTTGAAAGTTGGTGAATGTAGTATCGAACCATCATCTAACATCCGGAACTTGGGGATAATTTTTGACTCTCATCTCTTAATGGCTAAACAAATAAACAGTATCATATCTGCTGGTAACTTTCAACTACGCAATATCCGCCGTATATGTCGGTACTTGGATCAGAACACGTCACTGGTCGTTCCTTACACTACTCCACTCTCGCGTTGGACTATATGGAAATGCTCTGCTAATGGTGCCAACACACAAGGATCTTGACAGCTCCAGTCTCTTCAAAATCGTTGCTGCCTAAACTTATTTCCTCGACCTCCAGAACTCGATAGTCCACTGCCTCTCATGAACAAACTTACACTGGCTCTCATTAAAAAACACATTAACTTCAAGAATGCCTCACGTGTACAGAATGCTTATAACCAACCCTGGTCCTCAGTACCTCACTGACTAACTCTCATACAGACAAGAACATTTCCTCCATTACCACTGTTACGAGATTGCCACTGATAAGACTCGTCTTGAGGTTACCTTAGTTCCAAAAATGTAGTGGTTCAAAGGCTTTCAGTTGCAGGCCCCATGTTATGGAGCATTACCACAGCATATAGAATGCAAAGATCAGTCACATTTTTAAGAAGTTCTTGAAACACATCGGTACTGACTTTGCTGTTTTTTGTATTTTGCTTTTGTGTAACTATTTCTTTTTTGACGTTACAGGGCCGGATCCTGAAATCTGTTTTTATGGATATTGCGCTTTTATAAGAAATAGTATGTATGGATGTAAGTTTTTGATTTTGGCTTTGTCTTACAAAACCCAGAAAGTTTGATGTAAGTTATTCTTGTTATCTGGTTCTTGGTATATCTGTGAGTGATGAATTTTTAAAACAAACACAAAATATGGCCAAATCACAAAATTTGCAGGAAACCCAGGACGGCCACAACAACTTAGGTGCACAATACATGTGGCTATATCATTACAAGCTGTAGCAGATCTGGATTGTTACGGTCGAGCTGTTAATAGGCCCGTAACCAAAAAGACCCTAAGCCCTTAAAGAGCTCAAAAAGGCCCCCCCAAAAAAAAAAATTGTGAGTGGAGCGAGCCAAAAATTAGGGCTTTTTGCTTTGTCAAAAAAAAGTTAAAACTTTGGTAAAAAAAAAGAAAAAAATAAAAAACTTACTCCCCCCCCCCCACTTTTGGGATGGTTCCCCATTTAAAAAAAAAAAAAAAGAAAACCTTAAAAATTCCTGTTACGGGCCTGGTGTTACAAATAAATCCCAGCTTTGCTTACAGCCTCTTTTGGTTACATTTGTCTCAGATTTAACCTCTTCAGGATTTGAGACAGCAGTGGGGTCATTAATTGTTGAAACCTTTGAAACCAACTATAAATTTAGAGCTTTTTACAGAAAAAGGAAGGAGAAAAGGGGGGACGGTTTATCACCAAAGGACATGCCCTGTTGCCTTTTAAAATGGAAAGAGTTGAAATATGTTTTTCTGATAGGTACATCACTCAGTAGTAATCCACAGTTAACTCAATTAGTTGTTTTGTTTTGTTTGCACTTTAGAGATCAGATGGGGGTGGCTACATATTGGCCGTCTCATTGCTGACCACGCGGTGAGGTACACAATAATTTGTATCGGGATATATGGTAGCATTTGTTGTAGCTAGTTTGCAAATAACTATAATTTGTCTCTTGAAGAAAAGCAATAAGAGGGTTTGCTTGAACTTTTGTCCCTGCTGTGCATGTTTTGAGTAAACCATTTTAGAATAAGCCTTGTTACCTAGTTTATATTTTTGATACCACATTCACTTGGTCGCTCACTCGCTCCCTCGCTCTCTCACTCACTCACTCACTCACTCACTCACTCACTCACACGCTCGCTCATGCATCACTCACTCGCTCACACATCACTCACTCACTCACTCACTCACTCCTCACCACTCCTCACTCACAGCACTCCCTCATCACTCACTCATGCATCACTCACTCACACATCACTCACTCATTTACTTATACGCTTGCAATAACATTCCCATGGGTTGCTTTTGGCCCAAGCCCCCAGGTCTTTGCCAAAACGATATATAAAATAACCCTAGGTTGGAGCCCAACATGGGCCCAACTTTGGCTTATATAGCCATTCAGTTCTCCAGACTTTCCCACTAGCTCTCCCCCCCCCCTCCTTCCCCACACATTTGAAGGTTTCTGGACACATGTTGCACTTGTGATATTTACTTGATATATGCAACTATTGTCTACATGTGTTGCACTTTTGAATTTATACATGAGGTTTGTGAATGGGGCTGGGGATGTCTGTAATTAACACACTATAAAAACTACTACGAGGCCGGGGTACCCAATACATATGACCATGTGGGGACATACTGCAAATATGGGTTTCATTTTCAGCCTTCTGGTTTATGAAAGTTCCTCAATCTGAAGCCAAATTTTTCCAAATTTTGCTAAAACAGTCAACATTTTGATGAAAACCTACATCTCTGGTATAGTTATGAGTCCCTTACCCAAACCAAACTTAAGAACCCCCTGTGCAGTGAGGTTTGAGTCCCATTTTTGCTGGTACAAAATAAAGAAACATAAAATTAACATTTTCAACAAAGCAATGTGTGCATGACCCTCTTTGATTTTTATGTTTTTAAGTGCATTAATATGCTTTATGCCCCCAATTTTATTTTAATGGTATTTATAGATTTTATAGCCCCTGTTTCATGGTTCAAAAATGCTTTCTCGAACCAGTTTACATCTTTCGGAGTATAGGAGAATAGTTGTCAATCAAGTATCTCCTTACCAGAATATTTGGATTTATGATTGCATTAAGAAATGACGCCAGTCGCTACCACATATAACCAAATACTGATCCGTACCCACAACCAAGATTCTTCGAACACTTGTATAGACAACGCAGCACTGTGTAACCACTGGATTCATGCACTTTTCACAGGAAAATGCGATTATATATCAATTTTCACAACACAACTTACTACTTTTTCCTGGTATTAAGTTCGTGCTGAATCGAACGTAGGCAGTGCTGGCTAACAAGAACTTAAATTTTGGTTTTTATAATGAAATCTTTCAGTTGTACATTATAGCAGTACCGACATTAACAAAATCAGTTTTGATTTGTACGTGCAACATCTGGATTCGTATGCACAACTTCTGTCCAAAGCCTTTAATATCTCAGGGCACCCAATCTATTAGTAATGTAGACAGAAAAATTGTTCAATAAAACTCCAGCTGATGTGTAATGATATTAGAGAGGGCGAAGTGCCAAAGTATTAATGATTTAGGCATAGTAGTGGCTTGGAAATAGTGGTTGAAACATTCCATAAGTTTTCTGAGCAAAGTATTTTGAAGTCGGTATCCCAACTTGTTCCTCTTCAAAGTAGGGATGGGTGCACAAGTTAAGGATGGGTGTAAGTTTTTGTAAGATGTATTTTCTGTAATTTTGCAAAAGCTTGACACCATTATGAGGAAGCTGCACGTTTTTACAACTTTCTGATGCAATAAAATATGACTTTCTGAGATCCATTTCTCTGAAAGTGTATGAAAATTGGGATTATTAACTAAATAATCTAATTAGCATTATGGATATTTGAGGTGTATTTTATGTTTGCCACTAGAGATAATTATGTGATTTGTAAACTTAGGAGTAAGGTGAAAATAGCCATTTACTGTCTGTGGGGGAAGGTTAAGGATTGGGTTTCTTGATTTTGGTTTGGTTGGGGATGTGCTGCATGGAATTTTAAAGCTGACTCAGAGAATAAGACCAAATTTGACAAAAATGAGATGCAAAAGTCGAGTGTTGACAATCAGAAGGACGCAACTCAGCACTGAAAGAAATATTAAATTCTGCTGTAATACTGCTTTTGAGAAATGTGATGTTTAATATTTTTTACTAAGCAAATCTATTTATTACTCAAAATGTAAACATGGTACTGTAAGCAAACATTATATAATCTTTAGTAAACAAAGAACAATTTTTAACTATGAACAGCAGAATTAAAGAAATTCTTTAATATTTCTTTCAGTGCTGAGTTACGTCTTTCTGATTGTCAACCCGCAAAATATACCAATTGTCTTGTTTTTGACAAATAAAAACAAATTTGTCATCATTTTGGGGAAATATTAGAAATTTTGCTACAAACCATGAAAAATTAGCATTTTTCTAAGGTAGGATTATCAGTTATTACACTCCAAATACAAAAGAGTGACTACATGGCCCACTCTGAAAAGAGTGAAATTTTACACCTTCTATAGAAGTTTGGATCAAATGTACTAAATAATCTGATTTCATCATTTTGTCAGGGATGCCAGTTTTCCTGAAATGGAAGGAATTCCTTCCCTTTCTTAGTCAAAATTTCCACACTTTTATCTACTTTCAGCCCGTTTTTGGATCATTTTAGTATAAGGCCAAGAAAAAAAAAGTTTGTCTCAGAAGACCACGTGCATTATGTTTAAAATTGGTTTTTGACCGCATAATTTTTTTTTTAGGTTTTACTCACTTTAAATTTTTTTTGTAAAAAATTTCAGAAAAAAAAATGAAAATTTGGCCACGAAGCGGCCAAAAAAATTGAAAAAAGTGGGCAAAAAAGAAGAAAAAACGCATTTCGCATTAGCATTTTTCTAAATAAAAAAATGCATTTCGCATTAGCATTTTTCACATTTCTTCTGAGACAAACTTGTTTTTTTTTTGGCCTAATTTGCACACTTATTCCTTCCCACATGCAATATGCCACTGGCATCCCTGTTTTGTAGATTTGCATAATAGTTACTGTTATGGGTTATTACAAACCTTGCTTAAAATAATTTTTAATGGAAAAGTCACTTAAGGTAGGATCATTGGATAAAATGGTCTTACAGAAAAATTACCATAAAATCAAAACCCCTGAATCAATTTAGCCCGAACTTGACTATGGTAAGGATTGAACTCTCCTCCACAATATTTTTGTATTTTCAAGACTGCATGATTTGTTTTAGTGTTTTTATTAATTTTTTAAAAATTTCCTAATTTTTACAATAAATAATTTTTCCCAGCCTAAATGGAAGGTGCTTTTAAGCTGAAACTTTTGGGATGTGTGTATAAACAAAATACCTAAAATCTCACGTTGGCTTTTGGGACTCAAGTGTTTAATTCTTTAAAAAAAATTTAGGGAAAAATAATTTAGGGAAAATTAAAAACACCTATTATTTCAAATAGAAACATTCAATCTGCAAAATCTAACGTGAGAATTTCTAAATTTGATTTCCTTTCATATGACACCTTATTCATCACCAAGGGAGTTGTAGTTTCTTCTAGGAAAAATTCTGAAAAAGTGGATACTTCAGTATATCTAGAAATACTTCAACAAAAAAAGTGTTGTTGCGACCACCAGTTCTTTGTTTTTGATGACACACATAAAAAATACAAAATTGTATGGATTTTTGATATTTCTTTAACCATTAAAAACAAACACCAATCTTATAACTCATCAATTACTTGAGAAATAATTGAAATAAAATATGTAGTTTTCACAAAATTGCCCCATTTTGGTCATTTTCTGTACTGCCAAAATCAGCCCCTGTACAAAGTCTATGGGAATTTGCAAATGCATTACATGACATATCTCTCAAACGCCTCTTTGGAAAAAATTAAAACTTGGCACGCATGTTTCTTTCACCAATACCAACATTTCATGAGAATTTCAACAAGATCTGGGCACGAAGCCGTAGCCGATAATCCTACCTTAAGATCTTATGGTCAAATGAGGTAAATTTGCAAAAAAAATCTCACATTTCAATTGAACTGATAGTCATTACAAACTTAGTTAAAGAGACACTGGCACATTTGAAAAATAGTGCACCTCTAGATTTTTCAAAATTGATATTTTTGCATGGTTGTAAAGCTTTTATATACATTAGCCCTCATCTGAAATTTTTAAGCTCCCAAATGAGCGTGCTTATGGGTAAACAAAACAATTTTATAATTAATGTCGCCAGCAACATTAATTCAGCAGACGACGTGGAAATGGCGTGTAACACAAGAAAACACACGCTAGAGTTGATTCTCGTGGCATGCGCCTTGTTTGACTGGTCTGTTACCTTTGTGGTTTTAATATCAATGAGTACGAGTCTATGATATTCATGTTATAGACACATTTGTTGATTAAAGGTACGGCAAACTTTAAACTTAGCCTACAAATTCCCTGGATGTCTTTAGCGTCTTATTAATGTCTCTATCTGTTTTGGGGCATGTTAGTTTTATGTGTAAACTATATCTCTATTCTTCCAATGGCCTAGACTATCATTTGCAAGCAAATTGAAGACATTTCATATTTTCTGAAAATGTGCCAGTGCCACTTTAAAATCATTTTTATGGTAAAGGTCGCTAGAGATACATAACAATAGAGAGGTTAAAAGTCATCTGGGGTCAAATGTGATTAATTTGCAAAATGTTTAAACATCTATATTTTCTTCTGGATTGGCAAGTTAATACAAAACTGGTTATGGAAAGATTCACTTGATATGGTAAGGATAATGTCAAAGGTCACATAGGGCTCAAATATGTCTGTTTATATGTCATACCCAAAGTAACAATGATTGTTGGTGGGAAACTTGGGGTGACCTTACATGTCTTGAGGTCAATGGTCATGTAATATGTCAAATGAGGTTGATATGTAAAAATGCTTTAAATCTTATACATTTCACTGAAATATGGTTTTGTATCCAATTCAAACCACACTTGATAATCCATGACTTGTCATTTTTCAATTGATGGAATTATTTACTGAATTGTATATGGCTAAAGTAGCATTGAAATATTGATATTAATTTTCCCTGGTGATATACTCTTAAAGGTGCAACGAGAGATTTTGAGGCCACCCAAATATTGTCATAATAGTAATTTCATATAGATTAGACACTCAATAGATTTCTTGCCTTGTATTTCGCTACAGAAATGTCTTTTAAGAAAGAGAAAAAAAAGGCGATTTTGATTTGCTTATATTTCACTGTAAAACATAGGCTGAATTTTGTATTTGCTCCTGTACGAAATTAGAAATTTCACAATTTTTGTACCAAAGAAACATTTCTCAGCTTAATCCTTTCAGATAGGGATATTTTTGATGGAAAGCTTTACATCAGGGCAAAAATCAGTATTTTCGACTTTTTTAGCGACACCTGATATGTGAAATCTCTCGTTGCACCTTTAATACTGCCTATTCAAAATGACAAGTTATCTTTCCAAGGGACATCACTTAATAGAATTCTATTAAAAATTGTCAGGCCAAATAGAAAGACACTTTGAGTTAATGGTGTGGATGAGGATGAAACCAGATCAGAACTCAACATCTCATCTCTCCATCAAAACACCTCAGGTGGCAGCAGCTACGGTCTTCTACAAAATGCACACCAGCATATGCCCAACAGCCTTTGTGCTCTGCTCATCTCTCCTCCAACATCTCATCTCTCCACCCAAGATGTAGGGTGGCATGCAGTCCTATGCAAAATACACACCAGCATATGCCCAACAGCCTTTGTGCTCTGCTCATCTCTCCTCCAACATTTCAGCTCCACTATTAAGATGTCAGGTGGCAGCAGCGACAGTCCTCTATAAAATGCACACCAGCATATGCCCAACAGCTCCCTACAGACCTTTGTGCTCTGCTTCCTCAGCTATATGTTGTCAGCAGAGCCATACATTGCATGCAGCATATCAATGCCTTGCAATGCTCTTGCAGTACCTGTCTCCAGACCCATTTCCAGTGGCCAGACTTTCATCCACACAGCAGTACATGTCTGGAACAGCTTGCCAGAGAATGTAGTTGGCAACATCACTGAAAATGGTGTTGCATCCTTCAGGAGTGCATAAGCATCTTATGTCACCCATGTGTCTTAAGCGCTGCCCCTGCACTCCAGTTATCTTGTTGCTGTGAACCACTGATTAGGCCATGGGGATATCCTTCATAGTGCATTGCTGCCTATGCTAGTTCTTGTCTTTTTCATTCCTCATGGGCTAATTTTAATTTTTGCATTTTATTAAAAAATTTAAAGGTATGCAACAACAAAAAATGTGTTGAAATGTGTAGCTGGCAAATACATTCAATACCTCTATTTTGTTTTTATTGTAGGTCATATGGGAATTTGCCTGTCTTGTCATTTTGAATAGGAGGTTTTATAGTGTGGTCATCAGTATAGTTTGAAACCTCCTTGTTCATGTTAAAATTAATTTGGTGGGCATATGCCCTGCCAAGGTTCTCAAGCATGAGGCTGGGGAACTGGATTGGGGACCAAAATGGGATATGTTGTGACTGAGTTGGAGTCAAATTTGTGTTGCAGAACCTCAAAAGATCTTGTAATGCCCTTAACTGTAGGGCACATGTGGTCCATTGATACAACTACTGCCTCTATGACGCCAAAGGGCTTGGGTTCGGGTCCCACTGCTGCCAATTGTGGTTTGTGCACTTGGCAAAGCACTATAAACCTTACTTGCTCCTCCTCCACCAGGTGGCTACAACAACTGGTAGCTGTTAGGAATATTGTCCTTGAGTGCCCCCATAAGGGATGAGTATACCTTGGGCATTGTAAGGCGCTGACATATTCCTTGGGGCAAGCGGAATAAATGTAAAACGCTTTGATACATTTGAAAGGCGCTATATAAATGGCCGACTTTATTTGGTTAATTTTAATTAAGTCCTTTGAACTGAATTTTCTTTCGATACTTATATTAGGTGCAATTTGTATTAGGTGAAAATTATATTAGGTGGAAATTATATTAGGTGGAATATATTAGTGAAATTATATTTAGGTTACAAATTATTTTACATGAACTGGGGGGATTTTCAGAACAGAGAAGATTCTAAATGGTTGTCAGTGGAATGGAAAAGCCTCGTAACAAGGTCCATGGAGGGGGGCAGCATATCATGTATTCTGAATGATCCCAGAATTTTCATCTTAACATAAAGCAGTTCGTGCAACCTTTTAACTATCAAGTATTTCCAGTGATCTACTCAGTTGGAGTACTACTGATTCAATTTCTACTATCAAAATACAATCTGCCACACAAAAGAACAACTTTGTTGTCACCTGGCCTTTTGACTTCAAGGTATCAATAATCCCCAGACTGTGTTACATGGTTTTGTCACTTATTTTTATTATAGCTTTTTATCTTGCTACTTTATCAGTTTTATATACGTCACAAGCCATGAACTGATTTTCCCACACAAACGGGCGTGTGGGATCAAAGCGCTCATGTGAATTTGGAGGTAAATCTTAACATCTCCACAGTTGACATCTCATTTTGTTGCCTTGGAAGTTAAGGTTTGTTCATACTTCATCGTCAGTGCTATTAGTCTTTTGAATGTGCTTCTGCCCAGATGCATAAAAAACGAAGGGGGTTGCATAAAATGCAAATCTTCACGAGGCTAGTGTCTGCTGACTTCTGTCGAGGATGTTATGAATCCACCGTTATTTTCCAATTAAAAAGGACAACAGTTTAGAACTAAATGTCCCGTCGAAGCTCACATTTGAATGGTCCTGATATTTCACATAGATAAACAGGTAGACTTTTGTAAAGAATGTTTGTTTTTTTTTTTTTTTTAAAAATCCAAAGGCCGTACGCATGATTTATTGGGGGTGCAGGGGGGTGCAGGTTGCCACCGCATAGAGCTTTGACCAGGAAGAGAACGATTTTTTTTTTGGAATCATGTTAAATCAGCTCTAACCAGGAAAATCTCCCTCAAACCCGGGAATTACCCCCCTCTGACAAATGACCCCTGTTACGGACGCGCCCCTGATGATTGCTGCCGTGTTCTGCTTAGGGATTCACCTCCTGTTTTGGATAGTGCAGTCCATTAATGATCTACCAATACCAGGTTTGTCCTTGGGTGTAAGATAGTCATGTGGAAGAGAATTTGTAGACTAGAGTCAAGACTCTTTTACAGATAAAGCTGTACAATCCTTGTAATCCTTTGATCCTCTTATAGAAGGTTTCATGCTAGGCTAATTTCATGATGTCTTACATGAAGAATGAACCCAATATGAACACTTGCTGGGGAGTGGGGCTTTGTCTCTGTGCTTACGATCCCTACCTCTTGTACTTTCCTCAAAGGAGTTGAGAGGTTCACCGTTTTATGTAGGTGATGACTATTTTGTTGTCCTTCTTCTTGGAATCTGCTGATGATAAATGTTCTGTGGTGAATGTGCTATACTAATATTCTACTGCTACCAACATCAAGATAGGTTGACTCTATATTGTAACCATGGAAATGTGAAATTGTTCATCAATCTGCAGTGTGTCTACAAAATGATGAATTAGAAAGTACACAAGCTGACAAGGTAGACTGAATCTGTATTCACTTCTCAACAAGAGCAGGCTTTAAATCCTAGTGAAGAGAGCCCATCAGCCAACTTGCAAATAGGTCATGTGGAACTTAAAGAGACATGAGATTTCCAGGAAGAAGCGCCCCCAATTTTTTCTCGAACCCCAGTTTTTTACATATTTGGAATGCTTACCAATGTATTAGATCACACCTGAAGTGAATAAGCCGAATACGCTGTCTTTATGTAATAAGATGATGATTTAGTAGTTTCTGTCGTGCACGACAGAAAGTCAAAGCATGGTTTTCTATGGGGAACAATTACGATAGCAGGCAAGTTGAAAACAAGGTTTGCGGTTTTCTTTTGCACCTGTTTGTCTAATAAACCTTCGAAACATTCTCGGTAGGTGGTCTACAACCAATCCAGTGAAATTTGAGAGAAATTTGTATCCTAAAAAATCTCCTCATGTCACTTTAAAGGTGCGTGTTCCGATCGTCTTTGAGACCCCCCTGATTTACCCGGAAGTAGTATCGATTTTGATATCAGATGAAAGGCCGTATTTTTCTCATTCTCGTCCTGACATTTGAGCCCTCAAATCCATTTCATTCCCAAGATATAAACAAAAAAAACGCCGTTTTAGTGGTTAACCATCAATATTAGCACAGTATTGAATAGGGCTTTGCAACATGCATTATTGCGTCTACCATCAAAACCGCAAGTTTGTTTCCCACGGTACTTGATGGGGTGTATGTGCAAGTGCCAGGCTCTCATATCAAGTAGAGACCACAATACACATAAATCGGAACAAGCACCTTTAAGTGATTTTTTAGCCAATCAGGAATATGGTAAGAATGTTGGTATGGCTGAACATGCTGAAGAGGAGTAGAGCTGAAATATTTGGAAGCTGTATTTCAATTGGTTAATGAAATTTAATATATGATGTAATTAGCAAATCAGAAATGCTGTAAGAAAGGTATAGGTATAGTGCTCAGGTGTTAATGGAAATTTCTGAAATTCCTTAAATTCCAAAACTACACCTGGAAGTCCATTAAGCTTGTGTGGGTAGTAAAAGACACCAAGTGTTGTTATTTGCCATGTGTAATTCAGTGTGCAACTACCACCGCCTGTTACTTTCCCTCTTAAATGGACACATATTATTAGCTTAACTAAATAGCTTGACTTCTGGAAATAAGTTTGAGATGAGCATTGCTTTCTACCTACTACTCTGACTTAAAACCTGTTGTTGTTGGAAGTGAGTTAGTAATGTTAACTTTACCATTAGAGTGTTATTTCCCTCTTAAATGGACCACATTATTAGCTTAACTAAATAGCTTGACTTTTAGAAATAAGTTTGAGATGATTAACAGCATTG
>JAMKCH010008381.1:0-100890 GCA_023653785.1 Ophioderma brevispina
GCCAATTCGAATTCAGTTGGTCTTTTCAGTTCAAAGCCCTTTTCCTTTCATTTCAGTCAACAGATCTTAAGCAATTTGCTACCACTGATGAGCAATTTTTGTAACATAATAACATGGACCAGCTGAAGGGGTTACGTGCAATGTAAGCCATTGGAATAAAAACCACTCCGGAGTGTTTTATTAACCAGGCTTATCATTCAGATGAGGGTTTTGAACAATACATGTAAAAGCACTACAAACATGCAAAAAAACTCAGTTTTGACCAAAATAAAGGGTGTCCCATAAGGCCTATATTAGTGAGATTACCCACAAGCAAGTTGATGGATGTTATCAGATTCATATGTATAAACAAAACAAGTCACATCAAACACACAAAAGCATATGGAGGAGTATTCAGGGAATCCATTTAGCCTGAGAAAAAACCTACCCTTAAAAAATACCCAGCATTTATCCAGAAAATCAATGAAAACAAATTCCTAAAAAAACAAGACAAGACACAGACTGCTCAAGACACAAGTTAGTCATAATTTTGGATGCTTTGTTTAAGTTTGCTTAAACCAAGTTGTCCAGATCTGAATTCTTTTCATACATTTGGCGTGAATTCCCAAAGTAAGGACCAGTTTTTTGAATGGCATTGGTCGGCAAAATATTCTTATTATTTGCCAACTTGCAGTCATTGACCCTCTTGTAGGGTAGTCCTGAACATCAGATCGTTTTGTTAACGTTCTCCAAAAGAGCCTTTGACCGAGTAGTACCACATTTAACTGTTAAGGATAACTACTCACTATGGGGTATCAGGAGGGAACACGTAAAACAGTGACACGGTATTTCAACACTTATCTGCCCCACGTTATAAAAAATTTTGCTATAGTGTTAAATCTAAATACCTTGTAGCTAGCATGTTTAAAAGTCTAAACCATGTTTATAGTCGGGTGGATATTGTCCAAATTATGCCCTGACCGTAAGTTGAGTAGAGACACAATTTTTTTGCTGAATGATAGATTAGGGTGTAGATAGAATCTGGCCTGTGTGCCACCTGGGCATCCCTTGGGCATTATTGAGAAATCCAAGATGGCGGTCCGCCATTAAATGATAATTATATATTCAACCCTATATTATCAAACTATGGATTTACTTACTCTCCTATAGGATCCAATGAACCAGTTGTATGGCACTTGTACCATTAAGTCATACTTTCAATTTCAAAATGGAAGCAAAATCTATCAATTTTAAAAATATGCCCTAATAACAGCAAATACATGCGATAAAACAAAAATAACATGAAGTACTTAGATTATGTTGTTAGATAAGAAATGTATCTAATGATACTTTAAATTTGTATAAATACTTTCCATCAATATGTCAAGCCAAAAACGTGAATACTTCAAAGACACTTGACAACCAATTTCTAAATATTAACATTCAAGTATAAATTTGTGTCAAATGAAACAATTAGAAATGTCCTATGATCATACCACTTGATACCAGGTAATCCCGATGACTAAAAATGTGTCAAATTAAATTGATTGCAATATTTTGAAAAAATGTATTCCTATGGTATTTTTTGAAAACTTTACCATCTTGTTTTTTATTTCGATTTTGTTGGCGCATTTAAAACAAATTGAAATGTATGTTTAATTGGTCAAGGATCATATACATTTCTAATGTCATTGGCAGGCACATTGATTCGATTTGACGGCCTTTAATACTTATACATTTTGTGTCAAGCTGTATTTTTTGAAGATGTTCACGTTTTTTGGCTGCCATATTGATTGACGCCCATGTTACAAATTTTAAAAGTCAGAAATATATTTATTGTGTTTAATACATAACCATAAGTAGTCAAGTCCTATTTTTACAATCGGCAGGTATTTGCTGGAATCGGGTATATTTTAAAATTATTGGATTGGCTTCCATTTTGCCTTTGAAGTATGACTTAATGTTACAAGTGCCATCCACTTGTTCATTGGATTCTATATCTAATCTAGTAACTCATAGTTTGTTAGAGGGTGAATATATAATTAATCATTTGGCCGACGACCATCTTGGTATTCTTAAAATGCCCAGATTGCCCAGGTGCAACCCGGCAGATTCTTATTCTACCACCCTAATCTATAATTTTCAGCAACAAATTGCATAATACTCAACGGGACGTTCACATGAAGGTTCTACCTGATTATTAGGTATGATACAAGTTGTCAGCATTTAATGGCAAAGTTTTTAGAAATTTGACATGTTTTAATACGTATTCATAAAGTTATTACAGAGAGGAAATATAATGAACTAAAATCATGCATTGATATTTGCATTACATGTTGCCATGTTCATGAGTGTACCCAATGCTTAGGAATGTTTATGTCGATGTTGATTGATTCATTTTATGGGCGGGATTGTATAAATTTTGTTAGAACTGTACTGCCTGGATTTCATGACATATTCAGTTTTTTTCTTTTAAAAATTCTGCTATAATAACTTTTTATGAATTAGGTAATGTCTGGTAGATTGTTAGTTTCTTGTGCATTGGCAAAATCAATCACTTGCAAATGGCACTTACCCCTGGTGGGCGTGTGTTATGTTTGTCGCAAACTGAGTCGCGCGTGCATTGATTTTTGGCCAATGCACTCGAAGCTAAAAATTATTCAGCCATAACCTCTAAATCACTTCTTTGCACCTTGTTTCCTAACACTTTTTACAGTGAAGGTGCTGGCTGGATTCTACATTTCTTGCCCAAAGGTGGTCATCTATTGTCCCACAGGATACGGTCATTGGTCCCTTGTTTTCTTGATCTACTTAATCATATGATGACTGTATCTCACCAGGCACTAAGATGCGTCTGTTTGCTACGATGCCTTATCTACCAGGAATTAACTCCAATGGGATCAAAAGAGTTTCCAAAAGATCCTGAAATACACTTTAAAAATGGGGCACTGACTTGCGGATGTCTTTTGAGTGATTAGAGAAAGTGTCCCAGCTACCATAAACCCAGTAAAACTTCATTTCCTGTTTCAAACCTACTTACTTGGGAGCTGGCCTCATTAGGCCGTTCATCTGTGCTAACAACAGGTGGGAATGAGTGGGTGACTTATCAATTTCCAACTTCAAAATGGCTTTAATTCTTTGCCAGGTTTAGGTTACCTCGTGAGGGCTGTCCTATCCACAGAATTCATTAGCCTTATCTCTTTCCAATAGTAGGCCAAAGACTTTAAGCAGGATCGGAGTGTACTTTGGTGACTCCTCTTGATCCAAACCTCTAGGGGAAGTGCTCTAGATCCCACAGCCGTCCCTTGTCTTTCCTGGATCAGGTCTATGTACTTCAGCTTTTTCCGAAGGTTGGCTTGGCTAAGTTCTCAGCAGGTCTTGTAAGTTTTCATGACGATGATCTGCGGAGGAACCATAATGGTGCCTCCAGTTGTAACGCCCGTTTTTAGGGAGTCATTGGCAGCATGTTTTAGTTGAAGAGGGCAGCAATAGTAGCAATTGTTGTAACACCAGAGATAACAACGGCCAATGGATGTTTGTTCCACTCTTTAACCCGCCTTGTTTTGTCTCGCCAAACAAGGCAACCACGGACCTGATGCTCCTGACACTTCTTTTTGTCAGACTGAGAGAGAGATTTCCTATGTTCTCTTTTTGACATCTGATCAATGCGCTTGAAGCCTTTGGTAAACCCGACCCCTGCGATCATGTTGTCCTTTGCACAGCTCATTGATAAAGAGATGTCGATTTTGTGGTCATGGAGCTCTTTGACGCCATTCCATTGCTTTTTCCTTCTTGCCGTTTGTACTAGGTGGCCATAGATGAATTGGGTCTCCTCAGAGGGGTTCTTCATAATGTGGTACTTTGCTTCACGAACTTGTATCCACTTGAGATGGGTAAGTGAGTATTTTTCAGTTTGAGTCCCTTATTATCGCTCTTTCTGTAGATGAATTGCCGTTGGTGAAAGCAATATAGTCCCGTCAGGGGCCATAGTCCGGGGCTCCATAGACGATCCCGGAATAACACCTCGTGAAACTAATGTTGTGTTAAGAGTCAACTGAATCGATTGCCTATTTTCACCATTGTTCCCGGCACCTATGAGTACGCGCCGGACGATAATTCTACACACCGGGTTAACACATCTGGGTAGACCACTTTCATTTAGGTAGTGAGTGGCCACGCTTGACAAATTTTTGAGCGAATGAATTGGGAAATTGTAGATGATTCCCACGAAATTCTGCTCACAATGTGTTCTCATAAAATCCACAGTTAGTGTTGACATGTTGTTGTCGCTCTCTCTCAAGGAGATTCTTCAATTTGGATTGAACCATCACGAAATCCAGAAACTTCTCTTTTTATGTCAGGCTATCAATGCATTACATCAGTTATCTAATTAGTAACGCTGACTGATTGGCCCAAGATAGCGTCATTACCCTCCCATTTGAAAGCTCATCAATCCTTGGTTTGATGCACGTGAGCAGGAAGGGCGTTCCATAGGCCTACAGAGATGGAGAAATGACTTCTGTGGAGGCCTCCTTGGGATTTTCACACAGCACGTCATGAAACCTGACTGAGCGCCTACGGCAGGGACAACTGAGAGCAGCTCCATGAAGCTTATGAGGAGATCAGTGGTGTTTCCATAAACATGCGTGGAAAAAAGTGTCAATTCCAACTGCCCTGCTATGACCCAATGGTTGGTGTGGTTAAGAGATGAGCTTCACTCTCAGGGATACCGATGATGGAAATGGATTGGCACATCTCTGGATGGCATCAAGTTTTGGATATGTGGTGGGTGTTGCTCCCCACCATGCTGAGCTTGCATATTCCATGTTGGATTGGATCGAACCATGGATTTATAAACAGCCCTTTTATTGTCTCAATTAGATACGGTGCAGCTCGACAGAGCAATCCTGACTGGCAGTTTTCACCATTTTGAGTAATCACAGGAGACCAACAAGTCCTTACTGTGTAGATGCCACGTGAAGTAAGAACCCTGTCGACCTCTTCCATAGTTGTTCCGAAGAAGTGGAGACTGACTTGGATGGCCGTTTCAGCATCTTTTGCGCTTGCCCTCGGAATCTCATGATGACTCTGATGATTGAGGGATGAATGGACTCCTTTCCACCTATATGATTTGAAGGGTCCAATGGTGGATAGGTTGTTGAGGCCGTTCCATCTGTTTCTTTTTTCAATCCTGAGACTTCTTTCATGACTAGACATTTGGAGGGCTTTGCTTCCATCGTTTGATCCACTCCAGGAAAGTTCCAACGAGGCTGTGAAGTTCTTTGCACCCAGCAATGCTTCCTGATATTATTGTCATATCGTCTTCATAAGCTTCTGGAATTGTTTGAAGTTTTGATGTCCTTCAGCTGATAACTCTGGTCTTGCTTGGTTCTTTCAGCAAAGATCCAGTAGAAGGTTGAACACAATCAGGAAGAGCACAACTGAGATTAGGCATCCTTGAAATAACACCTTCCTTGGAATAAATACACAATTTTACCGTTCACTTTAACTCCAAATAATCTCATAACATCGTGGCAAAGGTAGTCCTTACCCTCGGCAAACTCTTATTAGCGACCTTCAAATAATATGTCAATTGGGAACACAACCTGACCAGTCCGACAACAGAATTTGAAAACGTACTCATCCATATATTCCTTTCTTTGGCAACACACGAAGCATAGCCACCAAGTTACTCAAAAAGAACGACTGGCCAAAACTTAATGTGGGTGTACACAGATTGACCTTGCTGACCCCTATATGACTTTGGACCCATTTCATTCATCAAAGCAGGCTGGTTAAACCCTAAAAGTGCAGAGTAGTTCTTCCTTTTCGTCCATCCTCTTCTTCCCGCAATTAACTTCATTATTTTTGTTTTCAGATCTTCTATCCCTATATCATTTTACACAGTCAAATAGCCAGTAAACCGTGAATTGGCTCACGTCACAGCTATCAAAGTAATTGTTTAGTGGGCTTGGGCTACGAGGCGATATTTGACATATGGGTAACATATGGGGTCTCAAAACAAGAGTGCTACCAACTGTTAAAACACTTCAACTTAATATTTTCTGCATGATAGACTTTCCAAAGTAGTAGCTTAAGCCAAACTGCTAAATTTGCTAAACAAAATGGCCACCATTCAAGTTGCTCTTAACTGGTTTCAGCCATATCCTGTCTTGTAGAAGATTATTTGGTAAAATCATGTGACAACCAACATAATGTTTGATCATGGAAACACCAAAGTCAAATACATACATTCTTAATTAACCTAATTGCATAAATCCAAATGGCCGCCTTTTCGTAAATTTAGAATCATTTGCTTCAGGTATCCATATTGATGAACTTTACACTCTAAAGTTTATAATTACCCATTCACAAATAATAAAACTATACACATGTATGTTTATGCAAGACTTCCAAGGTAACAACTTAAGCAAGTAAATTTTAATAAACAAAATGGCCGCCATTGAAATTGCGCCATAACTAGTTTCGGCTATGTCCGGACTCGTAGAAGAATATTTTAAGTTTCAAACTACTCAAATGGAGGTGATTGTTACAAACAACCAAAATTAATTCAAAATGGGGGGCCATCTATTTTAATAAACTTATTTGCATATATCCCAAATAAACGCCATTGTTACCCAACATGTGTAATCCAGGGGTATTCGTGGATCTCTCCAAGGCTTTTCGTACCATGACCATAAATTCTTCTTCACAAGCTTTAGCATTATGGTGTCCGTGGAGTAGCCCTTGATTGGGTTCAGGATTTTACCTACAACGCGCTCACATCATTCTACGTTGACTCCACCGCATCATCCATCCAAACCTATCACAGTGGGCGTCCCACAAGGCTCAAATCCTTGTACCCCTACTTTCCATCATTTACATGAATGACATCAAGCAACATCTCTAACACACTAAAACAAGTCTATTTACAGATGACACAAACATTTTTCTCTCAAACCCTAACATTAATACACTTTTTTACAACATGAATCATGAACCTCAAAATCACTGACTGGTTTCGGGCTAACAAACTTTCAATGTTTTAAAAACTAACTACATGCTTTTCTCTACCCCAACACCAATCAGCATCAAACTTAACATCAGATAAACCATACAATCTCCCAGGTACACTTAACCAAATTTCTTGGCATCACAATCGACGACAAACTACCCTGGATGAACACATCAACTCTGTCACTACCAAAACGTCTCACGATTGGGTACAATCTTACGATCACACACACCACCTTCCAGACTACACCTTAAAATCACTTTACAACACACTTTCTCCATATCTTAGCTCTGTAACATCATCTGGGCCTCGAACTACCACACGACTCACCAAACTAACATCACACAGAAATGGGGCCATTCGCATCTATCACAAACTCACCCCCCAGAACTCACACCTTGCCATTATTTAACTCACTGAAAACACTTAAATTAGAGCAACTCAAACCACCTTCAAACAGCGCTCTTCATTTTGACTATCACAACAACTCATTGCCCACCGAACTTCAGCAATTACTTTACCACAAACATAACAAATCCACAGCTCCCACAACCAGACAAGCGGCACACTTCATCTTCCCCTTCCTCAACATCTTCCTCTGAAAACGCTTTATTCATATCACGGCGCAAACTTTGGAATGATCTTCCAGAACCCATCACAACAATTACAACAAAAATTCTTTTAAAGCCTCAACTTAAAAAAACATTCATCAACCATACAATTCTTTATAATTTCTCCAGTCCTATTTCTCTCTCCTTTCATTCTTCTTCATTTTTCTATCCCTATTCCTTATTTTTTTCTTCTTCAACCTCTACCGTCTTCTATCGCTGCTTCCCCCTCATTATGGCATATTACTACACATACCTCAGCAAAGACATGTTGGAAAGTCTGTCCTTCTGTCCCACATTCCCGTATCCTGTATTCCCTTAAGAGTTTTTAGCTTAAATATTGTTTGTTTTCGTTTTGTTTCTTTTCTTTGTTATGTTATATTTAGGCTATTAATATTCTATATCATCTCCCTACTTGTATCAGTTATTGTAATTTTGAGTATATTTAACTTGTATGAATTACAGGGCCAGCAATACTTATAAGCCCTATCTGGTTGTCCATTACTGGTCCCTAGCATATCACATATCCCTCACCTTTTATCTTATACAAGTTTACAATTGTTTTTTACGTATAATTATATTACATACTGTATTATACATTTCTTTCACGTACGATATTTTATGCTGAATAAATTGAATTGAATTTGAAATTGATTGAACATTTCAGCACTTGGGTTTCTTTTTTTAAATGGTGGGAAGTTTTCAATCATGGGCATTAGTGTTATCTTTGCACTTTAATTCCATTTCTAATCCCTAACAACCTTTAAAACCACCTGGACAAAAAAATCAGAGTGGACCCTTTCCTGGGTGTCTGGGAAATTGCTCCTAGATCGACACAAAGAACACCACTACCTCGATTTTTGCGGTGCTAGGCAAGATTTTCCCTCTAGGGACGTAGGGATATACATAGTTGTAACCACTATTTTTGTACAGAATATCTGATGATCCATTCTGGTGCAACTACAATTTAATGTTTTTCATAGTTAGAATTTCATATATTATAGATTACCATTTTTGGCCAGTCAATCCAAACCAAAAATTCAGACGACAAATATCGCTATCAATCTGTTATCCATTAATAATGTGACATACCGCACTATACATAACTGATTGGAACCAACTCACAAAGTTTTCATTACAAGTATTTGCACTCTAGTCCTCTTGACTACTAACGCCACCAAATGGCTGTTTGGTAGCTTGCAATAGGATGTTCTTTGTCAGCTAGGAGCGAGAAGAGCCGATGGCGTAGGTTGGAGAATGGACTACCCAAGGGAGTATGCTCGCACCTCTCCCTTTAAATCTAATAACCAACGACCAAACCTAGGAGTGCAGGAACCGTCGTTTTATCTATGCCGATGATCTTGGAATTAGCGCACAGATTTAGACTTCACAGTTGTTGAAGAGACTCTCCAAAGCTTGGAATACAACTCACTCCTTACTACGAGGAACAGCACGTGCAAATCCGTCCAAGCGACAGGTTGGTGCTTTCCATCTACGCAATCGTGGAGCCAAACTTCAGCTTAAAGTACCTGGTCTGGAAACCCCTGGAGCACTGCGAAAACCCTGTCTACCTAATTGGGACCGCACTCTTACTTATAAGACCCACATCATGAGAAGAAGAGTAAAGTATGGTCACACAGTAACATCAATGGAGACTTAAACATCCTGCAGGAATTGCTCACCAGTAGTGTAGCGAGAATGCAAGAGCGTAGCTGCAGTATCTAATGTGAAGCACCCTATGTCCGGCAGAGACCTTATTAAATCCAAGACAAGAGTTTTCTGAGCAAAGTCCAAAGTCCAAACCCTGATGTCTCTAGGAGTTTAAGAGGAGTAACATCTATTGGTATTGAACTTGGTGAGAATCTGCAAGTTCCACCTGGAGCTACTACTCATGGGCTGGAATGGCGATGCCTCAACAGATGAGAACCAGAATTGGCGATTTAAGGTTTCCGTGCAGAAGGAGGCATACCTGGAAGTAGATCAGGACACTACCTGTGTTGTGGAACAGCGCCAAAGACAATGGAACCTTTCTTCTTGGTCTGCCCACTGTGGAGCAACAATGCCCTGATGGGAAAGATCAACCCATGCCAATAACTGACTCAGCATTAAATGCCTTCCTGCCAACTTATCACAAGAGTCATTCGTCCAACACCAACGGAAAACTTAACATTTTACGCAGGATTGCCCCATGCAAGAGCCGTAGCCGGCCAAGTATCTAAGTGACGCCACCCTATGTCTGGACAGATCCCCTGCTGCAAACAGCATTAAAATCCGATAGAGTTTCTTAAGCAAAGTCCAAACCTTTGAATCAGTCGCATAAGGAGCTTTAAGGTCGTGTTCCCACTATAAAACATGTGTGGGCTCGGACCTAGGTCTGAGTCCACATAGAAGTAGGTCGGCCACATTGATTTCGCGTTCTCACTGTCGCGATATAGTCCTCCCATCCGTGCCAAACGATGATGTAGATCGGGCCCATTACCCGGATGTTGTCATTACGTTCAGGCAAATAGTTTATTTTGCAAAAATTGATATGCTCTGTTCCTCCTGTTGAACTGAATGGAAGCAAAAGGATTCTCTGCTGAAAATGTGATGTAAAACATGGACTTTCGAACAAGAACATGTCATACTAGGCTATCATTTTAAAAATCGGTGTGATGCGCGTGACCTTATCCATTTTCAGATTCGTAAACCGGACGTATTGTTTACGTGTTATGGATGTCGGTCAGCCCGCTGGTTTTTACAAATTCTCTTATCGACTAACAAATCTCATCAAGTATCGTGTTTTATACTTAATGAATATAGATATAAGTACGACAAACTAATCAGGAAGAAATGTGTAGATGTTTCAGGGTATATCAATGTAGAAAATAGGATTTTAATAATAATAATACTAATACCAAACATTTATACGGCCTTTAGCACAGGATACAAAAGAGCATAAAACAAAAAGAGAGAGATACAAGGACAAAAGAAAGCAAACCTAAGAATAACAATTATGAAACAAATAGGTTTTGAGCAGAGATTTGAATTTGTAACTGGTTGGAGCGCTAGGATATGAATGGGACCAAAGCCAATTCAGTGCTGATACACAGTGAGAAGTGTCTTAAATCGTATGCGATCCTCAATAGTCGGGTGGATATGGTCAATTATGCCCTGACCATAAAGTTGAGTATATACACAATGTTTTTGCTGAAAATGATTTGTTAAAAAAAAAAAGGGATAGGGTGTGTAGAATAAGAATTGCGGGTGCAACCTGTGCACCTTGGCATTTGAGCAAATCCAAGATGGCGTCGCCATAAATGATAATTATAGATTCAACCCTAATATCAAAACTATGGAGTTACTAGCTATACTATAGGATCCAATGAACAAAGTGTATGGCATTGTAACATTAAGTCAGACTTCAAATTCAAAATGGGAAGCAAAATCTAATCAATTAAAATTAGCACTATAACAGCAATACATGCGATAAAAAATAAACATGAAGTACTGAGGATATGTTGTTGACATAAATAAATGTATATATGATACTTTTAAAGTTGGAAAATGACGTCAATCAATATGGCAGCCAAAAAACGTGAATATCTTCAAACGACACTTGACACAATTTCTAAATATTACATTAAAGTAAAATTATTGTGCAATGAACAATTAGAAATGTACCGATGATATAAAACCAAGTGATACCAGGTAGTTCCGATGAATAAAAATGTGTAAAAATACAAATTGAGTGCAATATATTGAAAAAAATGTAATTCCTATGGGATTTTGAAAACTTTGAACCAATTGGTTTTATTTCGATTTGGCGCATTTAAACAAATTGAAATGTATGTGTACATGTGTAAGGATCATAGGTACATTTTCTAATGTCATCTGGCACATTGATTTCGATTTGGACTGCTTTAATAACTTATACAATTTGTGTCAAGTATTTTTTTTGAGATGTTCACGTTTTTGGCATTTTGTGGCATTTTTGTGATGATTTTTTTTACAATTTTAAAAGTATCAGAAATATATTTTATTGTGTTTAATAACATAAACATAAGTATTCATGTCTATTTGTTATCGCAGGTATTTGCTGTAAATAGGGTAATATTTTAGAAATTATTTGGATTTGGCTCCATTTTGAATTTTGAAGTATGACTTAATGTACAAGTGCCATACACTTGTTCATTGGATCAATATATATCTAGTAACTCCATCGTTTGATAATATAGGGTTGATATATAATTACATTAATGGCGACGCCATCTTGGATTTCTTAAAATGCCCAAGGATGCAAAGGTGGCACCCGGCAGATTCTTATTCTTACACACCCTAACTCTATATTTTCAGCAAAAAAATTGCATATATACTCAACGTATTACGGTCACACGAAGGTTCTACCTGACTACAATAGCACCACATTGTATTCATTCAATAACGGTGATTGACAGGATCTGGGCTTTGGTGTATCAACCGAGTCACATTTTGTTTTGCAGTATTTTGAAAACGATTGAGTGACTTTTTTGAATGCCATTACATAAAAGGTGGCCATATCAAACAGACAGTATTGTGACCGAATGAATGTTAGCACAGGTATCAAGGTCTATGCCCCTACGAATACGTAGATATTGCGAATTTGCCATTATGGAACGGCTTAGTTGGTGCAATTTCTGAAGATTCATATTGGAGTCAAAGACACACCTAAATTACGGATACTGAAGATTTTTGGGATGAGAAATCAACCAAGGGTAAGATTATACCGCCAAACTATGTTGGTTGTTTGTAGATGAAATAATAAAAACTCTGTCTTGTCTGGATGAGTTTGAGTTTTTGTTTTTTATCATCCAAATATTTATTTTGTTTGCGATAATTTTTGTCCTTGTCTGCTCCGGCGCGCCTTAATTGCTCACAGCCAAGGCAGTGGTTTGCGGTGATATCCCGTGATATGTTAGCCGGGCCCAACTTTACGATGTAAAACGCAGTCCCCACTGTGCATTTGGTACCACTCCTAGTACCGAGACTGCCTACCTGAGGTGGTCTCGGACCCGATCTCGGATGTAGGTTCCGATCCATTTAAACGCGTTCCCCACTAGGCAAGGAAGTGGGCTCGAGTGTAGCATCGAGTACCACGTCCTGGTCCAACATCATAAGTGTGAACGCGCCCTAGAGATAGTCGCATTGTGAAAAAACACTTTTTATCAACAACCAGGTACCATCTATTGGTATTGACCCGGTGAGCTCTTCCACCTGGAGCTGACTCCTCATGGCTGGATGGTGAGTTTCTACAAGATTGAGAACCAGATCGGTCGATCTAGTTTCTTTGCAGAAAATGGGCTACTGGGAGCAATACCAAGGCCACTATGTGGTTGGTGGAACAGGAACACAGGCAATTAGAACATCTCTCTGCATGAGGGTCATGGACAGTTCTCATGGAGGAAGTGGACCAAGTTGTTCACGTCTTTGATGGGATCTTGTAGTTCACGACAGGAACTTTGAAGTGTAAATGTGGGATTTTGAGGGCCTTTTAGTCCAGAACATTGCTTTTGCCAGTTTGTGCTGACAGAGTCACATCAATTATGTATTTGAATGCATACCTTTTGATGTACCTTGTCCTGTTTTGAGTTCAACACTTCATAAACATATTGCAAGCTAATGTCATTGTTGAAGGCCAGGCTGAGGATCAGATACAACTGAGTCTCAAACTTGGGTGCAGCATGTATGGTGTATCGGTCTCTCTTGCAAGCTTTTTAGAGCCGGTACTTCCTCGAGGCCAAATGAACAAATCTCGACAAGTGACATCTCTCTCTCCTCAGTTGGAGTTGGTCATGGCTGATGAACTTCTTTGCAAACTTCAAAGAGGTAATGTTGTTCTAAGTATGGCCAGTTTAGATTACCAATCGAAGATGAGAACAACTTGCTGTACTAATTGTTAGAACAGAGAAAGGAGAATTGAATATGGCCAGCTTCCTCCTGTGAGGACTGCATATAAACCCTTCATTGAAGAGAGTGCAAAATTATTATGGTTGCCGTAGAGCTCTCCAGCACTCAAGCACCAATGGTCATGGATGGATTGTATGTCCAGATGGTAATTTGATCATCAAGTTGATGAATGGCAACCTGCTTGCAGACGTTGTTTAGAGTTCTTACCCTGCAATAATGCCCAAGGTGGCAAGTTGCCCGACGTGTATGTATGGCTAATGGGAGTCCTGTTACAGACGGACAGACTATTAAAGGAGCAAAATCCAAGGGATACGATTGGGCCAAATACTTGAATTGAGAACTTTGTGAAATTGGGAAATAGTTATCGATATGCCTTAATAAAATCAATGTTATTTATGGCACAAATATGCATACATCTCTAATTTATTGAAATAACTACTGTGAAACACATGTTAGTTAATGTAGTATAGGAATGGATCCTCAAATATTCTATATGCAACAAATTAAGTGTTTTTAAACTTATGTATATAGACAAATTTATTCTGAGTGTAATACATTAACACTAAAAACGCCCATGATTCAAAGTGGTACAATTCAAAAAGCACAGGAAGTAAAGATATGCTAATTTGCGCAACATGGGGACCATTTATTTGGATATGCAAATTAAATTTATTAAAAAGAATAATTAAAGAATAAAGTAAAATTATGGTTGTGTTTAATCAACCACACCTCATTTTAGCAGTTTTGTACCTTCTATGAGTAAGGATATGCCGAACTGTTAATGGTTTTTTGGCAATTCCAATGGCGCGCCATTTTGTTTATGTATGCAAATTAGCATGCTAAAGTTGTCCACCTTGAAATCTTGCATACACACATGATTATAATTATACTAAGTTATAGTGTAATTGTAAACTAGTGCAAGATTTCACTATGTGATACCGTGACCAATGACTGTTAAAGTCCAGTATGCTCAAAATTTATGAAAATGGGCAGCACATTTGGATTTCTGCAAATAAAAATGCATGGATTTGAGTTCTTGTTGTTGTCCATTATCAAACACCTCGGTTAGCAGTTTTCCACTAAAAGACTTCTTCACAAGACAGGATGATGGCCGCAAACTTACTTAGACAAAATTTCAAAGGCGGCCATTTTGTTATGCAAATCAGCATGCTTAGGTTGTCACATTCAAAGTCTTGTATTATAAGGACATTGTTATAGTTCTATTCGGTACAAGAGTGTAATTGTAAACTTTAAAAGTGATTGTTCATCCATGTCTACCTTGAACAGTGACGTTAGGGTCAAAATTATGCTCAAAATTTATTTTGGTGCCCATTTTGGATTTATTGTAGATTAGGTTTTAATTTAAAATTATGGATTGGAGTTTTGGTGGTTGTTCATTGTCAAACACCTTCTATTAGCATTTATTCCACAAAGAATCCTTTTAAAAGACAACATATGGCTAAATCTAGTTATGGAGCAATTTCATGGCGGCCATTTGTTTATGTAAATTAGGCAAGGCTTAAGCTACTACTGGGGAATGTCTATCATGCAAAATTATTTATAAGTGAAAGCACATCGCTGTGCCCACTCTGATGGTACCGACCAACCTCTCTGGCCCAAGGGGGAAATGTGCTGTCCAATTATGTGGTATTAATTTGACAGTGGGCTGAGGGAGGCTGATGATTGGTTGAAATAGTTTAGGAATGTTTTCATTTCTTGGGAGGGGGGAGTGGAGAGGTTGTTTGAGTTGGGTGGGATTTCTTAGTGAGTGTGTCCTGTTTTATTTCTTGGTAATTTTTCAAGCGGTGGAATTGGTTTTTGTGGTTGTCAGGTGGAGAATGAGGCTGTTGATCAGGTCATGGTCTGGTGTCTGATGTTGCGTCTCTGGTGTACGATGTATGGTGTCCTAGGGAATTATGTTGGTGTCAAGTTGTAAGGTGTATGGGGGTTTGGTGTGTCAGGTAAGTGTCAGGCATTTGGTGACCCAGTGTGGGGTGTCATGTTGAGTGTCAAATGTTGTGTTGGTTGTCGGGTTGTCAGTGTTGGTGTACAAGTTGATGTCGGGTGTTTGCGTGGGTGTCAGATGGCTATCAAGGTTGGGGTTGGGTGTAGGGGCTTTTGTTGTCAGTGTCAAAGGCCGGGGGGTGTCAGAATCAAGTGTCCGACATTTGGTGTGTGGGTGTTGGATGTTGAGTGGGCCAAATGGTTGGTGTGGCGGTGTTAGTGTCAGATGCTGCGGTGTTAGATGTTTGGGCGTCAATGTTGGGTTTCGGGTTGGGTCAGTTGTAAAATGTGCGGTGTGTCATGTGTGGTGTTGGGGTGTCAGAAGTTGGGTGTCATGTGTCATGTTGGTGTCAGTCAAATGTTAAGCGGTCAGGCGTGGGTGCAGGATGCCTGGTGTCCGTTTATGGGTGTATATTGTCAGTTGTCTGTGCCAGGACTTGTGTTCATGTTCCGCTATCACGGTGTCCTTTTGTCTGCGTTCATTAGTTTCTGGTTGTGCCTATGTACTTCTCCAAAATGAAATGTGTATAGTAATAAAGGGCACACCGATTCTGAAAACAAAATAATGAATAAAAATTTGATGGATTTTTCTAACAAACTCCCAAGTAATTGGTCGCTATAGTTTAATTTTTTTTTTTAAAAAACTCATCGTTGACCCATTATGGAGCATTGGCTCAAAGCCATCCAATTTTATATCATAACTGGTCCCAGCAGAACCACTGGAATCAGCTAATATGTGGTGTAAACAAGTTGACTCTGATGACCACAATTGTGGATTTTACACCATTGTCAAAATCTATAAAAAACATTTCCTACATTGTTCACTGATTAACTCCTTATTGGTCAGAAGAACCACTAACCCAAGGCTCTATGATGTGTCAAAGAGTTGACATCTTTGATAAGCGTATGTGAACTCTCATCACCAAAACTGCGAATCCTGTTGGAAAAACTGGGATGGCAGGGTACACAGCGTTCCAGGGAACGATGTATTTTTAAATATATAGGGCGATGAATGTCGGCCCCGATCACACTACTTTAGGTTAAAAACCAAACCTTATATATTTCATTTTCAATTTTTACGAAGAAGAAGTACTTTATTTGTGATATGATTTGACACTGGCAATTGAGAGACAAAATCGGGAATTTTAATTTTTTTAGGGTTCTCCGATAGGAAAGACATTATGGCAGCACGAATCCGTGTGAAGGGTGGGCGGGGTTCGGGGTTTAGGGGGTTACAGATTCTCGAACTGATTCCCACTTAAAAACAACAGTAAAAAAATATGCATTTTAAGGACATAATTTGCATAATTAATTACGCAATTTGACCTTTTGTGAAAAAAAAAAATATCTGGAGATCTGTACGTCAACAGGGCTGAAAAAAGGTTACGGGGCTTGCAGAGGGGTGGCCGTGGGTGCTTATGGGGATGTGGTGCCGTGGCACATGGGGTGTGCTGTGGTCTGTGGGCTATGGGCTGTGTGGGTCAGGGGTTTGGAGGGGTGTGTGGGGTCGAGGGGAGGTGTTGTCCTGGGTATGGGGGTATGTGGGGTAGGGTGTTGGTGGTCGGGGGTATGAGATGTGGTTCCTTGGGATGGACAGATGCGGTCGGGGATATGAGATGTGGTCCGGGGGGTATGGAGATGTGTCCGGGGGTATTGTAGGTGTTAGTTTCCGGGGTAAGGGGGTTGTGGGGTTCCAGGGGTATTGGGGGTTGTGGTCGGCGTGTGGGAAATGTTGGTCCGAGCGGGAGGTGTTTGTCTGGTATGGGGTATGTGGGGTGTGGGCTGTGGTCCGGGAGTATGGAGATGTGTCTGTAGGGTGTGGTCGGGGTATGGAGATGTGGTTCAGGGGTATGGAGGAGGTGTCCGGGGGTATGGAGATGTGGGCTGGTATTGTGTGTGGGGTGTGGTCCGGGGGGTAGAGATGTGGTCTGGGGTAGGGAGAATTGTGGTAGGGGTTGAGGAGATGTGGTATGGTATGTGGTGTTGGGGGTTGTGCACGCGGGGGTATGGAGTGTGGTCTGGGATTATGGGATATTGTGGATTGGTGGTGTTGTGGTCCGGGGTATGGATGGATGTGTTTGGGGTGATGGGACCTGTTGGGCAGCGGGAGGAGATGTGGTTCAGGGGTTATGGAGATGTGGTCGGGGTATTGCAAGTGGGTCTGGGTATGGGGTGATGATGGTCCAGGGGTTTATGGGGTGTGTGGGTGGGATTGGGGGTTGGTACGAGGGGAAGTGTGTGGTCCGTGGGTATGGGGTATGGGGTGTGGGTGTGGTCCGGGGTATTATGGAGTTGTGGTTTGGGGGTATGAGCTGTGGTCCGGGGGTTTGTGGAGATGTGGTTCCTGGGTATGGAGATGTGGTCCTGGGTATGGGGTATGTGGTTGTGGGGTTGTGGTCCGGGGGTATGGAGATGTGGTCTGGGGTTTATTGGAGATGCGGTTCGGGATTATGAGATGGTGGTTTTCAGGTGTATGGAGATGTGGTCCGGGGGTGATGGAGTGGTGTGGTCCGGGGGTTTATTTGTAGGTGTGGTCCGGGGGTTATTGTTAGGTGTGGTCCGGCCGGGTGGTATATATGGGGGCTGTGGTCCAGGGGTATACCAGGGGTATGCGAATGTGGTCGAGGGGAAGGTTTTGTAATGGGTATGGGGGTTGATGTGGTGTTTGGGTTGTGGGTCCGGGGGTTATGGAGATGTGGTTATTGTAGGGGTTGTGGTCCGGGGGTAGGGAGATTGTGTGGTCCGGGGGTATGGAGATGTGGTTATGGGTTATGGTGTATGTGGTGTGTGGTGTGGTCCGGGGGTATGGGAGATGTGGTATGGGGTATGGAGGATGTGGTCCCGGGCTATGGAGATGTGTCGGGGTATATGGAGATTGTGGTCCGGGGGTATGGAGGTTTGTGGTATGGGTATGGGGGGATGGGGTTGTGGGTGGCGTGTGGTCGGGGGTAGTGGAGATGTGCTCTGGGGGTATATGGAGATGTGGTCCGGGGTGTATGGAGATGTGAGTCCGGCTGGGTCTTGGAAGTTGGTGGTTCCGAGGTATATGGGGGGGTGTGGTCAAGGGGTTGGGATGTGGTCCGGGGGGTATGGCGAATGTGGTCCGAGGGGAGGTGTTGTCCTGGGTATGGGGTATGTGTTTTGTGGGGGGTGTGTGTGGTCCGGGGTATGAGGAGATGGGGGTACGGTAGGGGTTTGGTGTCCGGGGGTAGGGATGATGTTTGGGCGGGGGTTATGGAGATGTGGTTCTGGGGTATGGGGGTATGTGGTGTGGGGTTGTGGTCCGGGGTATGGAAGATTGGTGGTCTGGGGTATGGAGGAGGTGGTACCGGGTAGGAGAGGTGGTCCGGGTGGTATGGAAGTGGTGGTTCGGGGGTGGTATGGAGAGTGGTCTGGGTATAGGGGTATGTGATGTGGTTGGTGTGGTCCGGGGGGGGGGGGGGGTATGGAGATGTGGTCTGGGGTATGGAGATGTGGTCCGGTGGTATGGAGATGTGGTAGTTAGGGGGTATTGGAGATGTGGTCCGGGTATGAAAGTGTGGTCTGGTATGGGTTGTGGTCACGGGTATGGGGTGTAGTTCCGGGGTATGGTGATGTGGTACGATAGAGGGGCAGGTGTTGTCCTGGTTTGGGGGTACGGGGTTGTGGGGTTGTGGTCCGGGGTGTGGGATGTGGTCGGGGTATGGAGATGTGTCCGGGTGTATGAAGATGTGGGGCCCGGGGGTGTGGAGATGGGTCCTGGGTTGGGGGTATGTGGTGTGGGGGTGGCGGGGGTATGGAGGATTGGGTCTGGGGTTTTTTTTATGGAGAATGTGTGTCCAGGGTATGGAGAGGTGGTCGGTAGGGATGTGGGCGCCCGGGGTTTTATAGGTATGGTCAGTGGTATTGCATAGGGATGACACTTGGATGGAGGGGTGGGGTACAGTGGTATAGGGTGTGGTTTGGGAGGTAGGGGTGTGTGTCCTTGGGGGTGGTCCGTGGGTTATGGGGTGTGTTGTGGTCCGTGGGTGCATGGGGTGTGGTTGTTGGCGTCGGGTGTGGTCGGGTAGGAGTTGTGGTCCAGGTTATAGGTTGTGGTCCGGGGGTATTGGAGGTGTGGTCCTGGTATGGGGGTGTGGTCAGGAGGTAATATGGGGGTTTGGGTCCGGGGTTTTCTGGCCGATTGTGGTCCGAGGGGAGGTGTTGTCCTGGGTATGGGGGTTATGGGCCTGGGTATGGTGGTGTGGTCCAGGGGTATGTGGGTCCGGGTATGGGTTTGGTGGGGTATGCATAGGGCTGAGGGTGTGGTCGCGTTGGTGATATGAGGTGTGGTCTGGGGATAAATGGTGATGCGGGCTTGTACGTATTGGTGTTGCCGCAGGGGATGGAATGTGGTCCGGGTATGGGGGTGGTGTTCCGGGGGTATTGCATAGTGCTTGACACTTGTGCTGTGTTTGTGTGGTCCTGTTAGTATGGAGTGGTGGATCTGGGGAAGTTTTGGCAGTAATTCCAATAATATTATTTATTATTATTATTATTTGACATCACTTGGGATTTCTATTGTTCGGAACCATTAACATAATCGGACGACTACTTTGGGACCACGAAGCTGGTCCCAATTAGAACATCACGGGTGATTTAGAGTGGTATACGTGGATTGTATGGTAGGTGGTGACATTTTAATAACAATAATTTCCGACTAATAAATTGGTTGTTTGGTCGATGCCCGAATTGGCCCTGGTTAAACGCGTGGGTGCATGCTTGTATGAATCAGCGTGCCATACAATTAATAAGTCCGGAGGGACATTGACATTGTGTTACTTACTCAGGTTTTAATCTGTGACATTTTAAGATCTGATTTTCAACTGATCCCTGGAGCAGGCTTGGGAGGTTTAATAAGTGTCAATATTTACCGCCCCTCCCCCAAAAGATCAGGTCCATAAGGTGGGTGGTGTGGAGCATATAATTTTGGGGGGGACAAATTTATATGCATTGGGTCCAAAACTGAGTCGAAACGTGTTGCATAGACTTGGTATCTTCCAAGGATTTAGAAAGGTTCAGAATAGTCAAGATACCCTGGAGAAACCTCAGAAGGGTCCGAATTTTGTTTAAACCGTTTTTGAATAGAACATGGATAGATGTTGTTTTGACAATGAGACTCTATGGCTGTGACCATCCTACAGATCCTTTTTGACCCCGGTCAGACAGTTTCATATGTATTTGAGTTATGTAAACAAATTGTCATGGAACATGGCGTGCAATCCGCAGTCAATTTAGGTTCATATGGTTTGATAAACGATTCGGAACCATTTTCATAACAAAAGGACAAATCTTAAATTGTACCCCCATTGGAACTTTGTTCTATTTTTGCCTTCACAATTGAACTTCATCCTTCAGATTGAGAAACTATATACACTGTACAAAATTTAAAATCCTTGAAAGGTGTTTAAAACATGCTGGTATAACTATCGAACATCACGTTTTCGAGATCCTTTCATTTTTGGGGCCCGGCCCAGTATGGGTCTTTTCCCCCGAAAAATATTTGTTCTCCGATCACACCTTATTTTTTTGGGCAAACTGCAAAATTGACAGCCATCACCAAATCAGTCGAAATGCTTATTTAAATAATTCCGGGAAATCTTCCTTTCCAATTGCAGCTGAAATATGGTTAATTTGAGTGAAAATCATGGCGTAATTCAGTGGGGGCACCCCCCCCCCACACACACACACACAAAAAAAAGAATCGGGAAGGGTAGCAACATGAGGAAGGGGAAAAAAAGGAGGAAGAGAGAAAGAGGGAAGAAAAGCGGGAAGAGAGAAGAAAGGTGAAAAGAAAGAAAAAGAGGGAAGAAGAGAGGAGAAGAGAAAGGAAAACAGAAAGAAAAAGGGAAGGAGAAAGGAGAAGGGAGGCAAATGAAAAAATAAGGAAAGATTTATTGGATCGTCCAATAATGAATTTATTGTGGATTTGTGCTCTGAAACACTACTTTTACCTTCTAATAATGGCAAACTCAGTACGGGAGCTCCGCCCCTTGACCCCACCAGGGGTCCCTAAGGACCCCAGGCATTCGCGGCCAAGACGCCTCGCACATGATCATCCCCAAAGCTGGTAGAGAAATCGAGGACTCTCTTTGAGCCCCCCCCCCCCCCCACAGGGTCGGTCTGGTACGCCCTTGGTAAAATATGGTTAATTTGTGTGTGTTTGTATACACACAACACACGATCGCAGCGCACACACCTCCAACTCCCGCGCGTTTGCGTGGGCGCACACACGCACACCCACCTACACACACGCACACCCACACACATCACACACGTAATTGTGTGGCCACGGTTATCCCGTGCATGGTACTAAAGTATTTTTGGTTCCACCTCAGATGTTCAAACAACATGGGGTGCATGCGGAACTAATTTGGGGATTCAACTAACTGTCCTCTAAACTAAATTAGTTTCCTGTTAGAAACAAGGACAAAATTTCATCCAGTAAAACTTGGGCAGAACAGACCTTAGGCCTACATTCATATTATGGTGGTGGTCCTGGATGAAAATAAGTTTTTAATGGGGTCTGTGGGCCATTTACAATCGGCCTGAACATTATAGTGTCTCATATGTCATGGGCGTCCCATATACCAATCGTATATCCCCCCCCCCCCCCCCCCTCCCCTTTGTCGAAAGTGGTGTGTCCCGGGTGTGTTTTGCGTGTTGTGCGTGCCCTTTGTTTTGCTCTGGGTGTTTCCAAATGTCCTCAATTGATTCATATGTAAATTGCATTAACCGAATTCACATGTCTATCTCTCGACCCATCCGCTTAATTAGTTTTGACTGAGCGGTATAAGTAGAGAAGCAAAAGTACTTTTTCCCCTGGACCTAACAAGCTTATGAACATCATACGTGCTCATTGTATTCATTGGCGGAAAGCTCAGCAGTCGAACTACCGGAACAGGCAACCCCGGTGTATTTCCCTACAATCCTAGCTAGAGGGTTCTATTAATCAATGTCACATAGGTCTTCCATTACCAGGGGTTAAAGCTTGAGAATCTGCCACCTTCACTACCGTCCCTACCTTCCCAGTTATCGTCTTGTGCGCAGCAATGAGCAACTAAAGTGTCATTAGGTTTTACCATCTTGTTCGTGATATTAGACCTGACATGACCTGTGGTTTTATTTTGAGATATAAACCTTGGAATTTAACCCAAAGAACATAGGATGTGTATAATAATTGGTGTTTATTTGGAACTTCGACATTAGAAGACACTCTTGCAAGATGAGCCCAGCAAAGTTCTAACTCCTCAGTATTTTGTTACTCTATATTCAGGTAAGTTTTGTACTGTCACAATATTTTCAGCCTCATGAATATTTAATGAGGAGGGTAGGTTACTTTTCATGGTCCAGCTTTTCACTTAAATATGTTTTTATTATCCTTAAGATGGAAGCATTTCACGCGCAAAACTATCATAAAGGACCCATTTCCCCCGGGCTTAAATGAGAACAATCTCAATTTGATAGGAAGTAAACTGTTGTAAAGTTACCGTAAAAAAACGTCATTATAATTGCAGCTGGCAAACTTCAACTCAGTTACAGTCCAAAGTAGTTTTCTTGCACTTATTTGCACGATTGCGAGCTCCACGTCATTGTAGGGAACGGGGAGGTCGTCGATCGGGTCACTCACTTTAATAGGACTTTTGAGAGAGTCAAGCTATAGTTTTGGCATTTTTTGATACTCGACAGGTTTTCTGTCAAAAATACCCGCCACGCCGCATACGTTTGCTGAGTAGCATAGGTCATTTGCTCCCGGGGGTGTGTCCCCGGGTTTCCTACGTTAGTCCTCTATGTGGCAACTTTTTTTTGGGGGGGGCACATTAAGCTATAATTCTTATTTGTACTAATTATTGTCACCATAGTATCATTAAGAGTGTAGGATTTTTAACTTAAACACTCAAGGTCGTGGTCTAGATTATATTTTATGTGCCTATGCCTATCACGTTATGTAAATCGAACAACTGCGATGAATTTTGTATTGAGTTACAAACCATGCATACATTCTGTTCAAGGCTTTCAGGTTGAGATCCGGGTTGCCAGAACCATCTCCACAACCTCCCTGACCTACAGAATGATACCTTACCTTATTCGGTAAAACCAAAACCTTCTTGGTAAATGTAACTATGTGGTACTTTTTTGAAATGCGTTAGACTTAAGACCAAGAATTTGGGATGTATATCGACTACATATAAAATCATTCAGACCCGTTGTTAAAATAGATTGCGTTAACCTTTAACTTATTTTGTCATAATGTACTGGGTAACTGAAAAAACATACGTTCACTTTTGACCTCTAACCTTCGGTTTGTTCATTCTGTAGTTAAACGTAAAGTTAAAGCATTTCGTGATCCTAGCACATTCATTTTTTTGTTTAATGATTTCCACACTTTCAGTTGATTCTGATGATTGTGTTTTGATGGCTAGAGTGATAGTGGTATCGCGCTGCCCCAATAGACTATCACAATTAACGATTTCTTAGAGTAGATCGAATTTGCGTCAATATTAGGCAGACCTACTATACTTGGGCCAACGGTTCGGATGATCTAAAATCCCAATACCTTAGGTAAATCGGGGGGACGATGCTGTGGATCACGAAATGCCCCTTTAAAACAAACCAAACAATAGAGAATCGTTTTACATAGAACGTGACCATAAATGTCCGGATCATATCAGCATACTACCTCTTTCCTTAGACCAAGGGTCCAGATGTATATAGGAAATTGTTGTCGGTCATTCGTGCTTTGACAACGCAAATGTAGCGAGTTAGAAAACACTATGAGTTAAAATAAGCTCATCTACCAAGGACACAGTTCAGTGGGTTGTACTTGTACATACATTGACATGGACTGACCTTGGTGTCTGTATCATATTCATGCCCAAAAAACAGGTTGTTTTTTCTAAATACATTGTGAATGAAAGCTACTGAACTGTGCCAAGGGAATTGAGATGTTGCTAGCTCATAGTGAAGGAAGAAATACTCGATACTGGAAGTTCAGTGTTCTCTCCAGGAAACTACGTGATAAAATCGTTCCCTTTGCCCTATTTGCACGCATGATTTGGATACATTGTACTTCGATTAAACCTGAACCCATATGGTACCCGGACCATGAACCCTCAATATCAGTTGTTTGATGCCATGGCCTCTGACACAAATTCCAAGTAGGCCTATACGTTTCTGCCAAAAGTGGCAGCTGAAAAACTAACAATCTATATCCACGCAGCAAATTTTACTATATGACTCTGAATCAAGTACGTATAATTATCTCAATCCATATACTTAGGAAAATTTTCAAATTGGGGGCCCACTTGAAGGGCGATGGAGACCGGAGGCCTCTGCGAGGGCCGCGGAAGCTTTGAATTTGATGTTTGGTACAAAAGGGTGGGGCTCCATGTTATTAAAGATCCCCACCAAAATTATTGGAGGAGCCAAGCCCCCCCATGCGCTCCCCCCTGCTTCTAAAGTTTATGTAATCGTCCATCCCCACTGCAAGCTGGACTTTTCAATGAGATTTTGGCCCGAAATTATGCCCAGGACCCATATGGCCAGGCCCATATGTTCCCGGAGCATAAGTAATCTGGAGAATATTTCCTTAAGTCAATTTTATGCATCACATATTTGAATATTCTCATATTTGCCATATGTATTCAAATATGCTCCAGGAGCATATTCAGCATATTCAAATATGGTCCGGGACCAATTTTTTTTAAATTTATGCTCCAGGTGGTCCTGGACCACATTTGACTAGAATATTTTTCCAGATTATTAATGCTCCAGACCATTATGCTCCAGGACCATATGGTTCTCTGACCATATGGCTATGGTCCATAAGTCCCTGGCGCATAATTTCGGGCAAAAATCTCATAGAAGCTGTCTGGACTGGCTCTCATGTGAACTTGGTATGAGATCTGTATTTGCCCGAGGCCAGTTCTGTTGCAGAGTTGGGTAATAATCAATGATTACATAACCTTTTGTTACAGTGTGACGAAATATGGTCGAGGCCCATTAACCTTTGGCATCAAAAGTTGAATTGACGAAATGGTCAAGGAATCTATCAGTTATTTCCGGCGCGGCGAGTATAGCTTATAATTGAAAGTTTACAGGCGATGCGGTAACCATTTGAAACTTCAGCAGATCAATAATTATTTATAGATCGCATGAACTGAGAAAAGAAGTAAATAAACAAAACACAACACCACACACACACACACACACACACAAACCCAATATATCATTTGTGTGAGACCCACAAAACACAATATGAGTAAAAAACTTTACTACCCCAAAGTGAAACCTTTGGTAATATCTAAAGTTACCTGTTTTGAAAAACGATAATAGGCCTATTTATATGAAAGTCAAATTTTGAGCAATAAACTCCTTTTGCAAGCGCTTATATAGGCTCTACACTGTTAAAAATTAGCTTAAAATAACGCGGCGTTTTGACAGTTAGCCGGGACTCAAAACGTGCAAATAACTGTAAAAAGGGACTCGAAACGTGCAAATGACTGTAAAAAAACGTGATTTTAACTGTTGTGAGTCCCAGCTGCCAGTCAAAACGCTGTTATTTTAATGAACATTTTTAACATTATACATAAAGCTCTAAATCGAAACAAACCATCAACAAACATAACAACAAAAACATGTAAAGATATTCACTCTTTACTTCCAAAGAGAGAGATTCATAAAATTCACTCCAAAAAGTTAACCTCGTCTGAGCCATTTTTTGTAACAGAACTCCCGAAGGGGGTGGTTGCCACCCCCGTGATTTTCGTTACTAAACATCCGATTCATATAAATTTTGTACCACAGGATAGCTTAGAGTTTCTTCTTTCCATTGATATCAAAATAAGTACCAACATTCCCATTATTACGTCACTATGACGTCATAAGTTGAGAAAAGTGTGAAAATATTGGATATAGAGTGGAAAATTGATATTGGGCTATTCCAGAAAAAAATGCCCCCCCCCCCCCATAGAGGGCAAACATTTTTGTTCACTTAACAAAAAAATATCTGGAAGTCCTGGCTATCTTTCCATGAATAATCCTGGAATTCCAGGCGCTACCTTCCGTAAATTACCAGGAATTTTAGACACTACCTTCCGTAAATTCCAGGAATTCCTAAACTACCAATGTAAAAAAAAAAACATGGAATTCCTAGATGGTTATGGTTAGGGGTATAGAGGGCGTTGAAAATATTGATTTTTGCTTGAATTTACCTCTGAAAATCGTAAACACACTGGAATTCCGTCACCCTCTATACCTAAAATGGCTGGAATTCCACCTCGTATTAGACATTAAATTCTGGAATTCCAGCTTTCAAAAGTGACAAAAAAGTCTGGAATTCCGACGCCCTCTATGGGGGGGGGGGAGGGGCATTTTTTCTGGAATAGCCCATTTTTATTTTTACTTATTTTACTGACTCAAAAACATTATGATATAGCACTAAAACGCTCTGAGTATATACAGCTAGTCATTTTTCATCAAGTAGCACTAAAAACCGCGTGAAAATCGGATATTCCTAAGGAGTGATCACTGTAGGCTATCCTTACCGAATTTTAACTCTTTTGGAGTAACATTTCACTCTTTGGAAGTAAACCTTTCACGCTTTTGGAGTGATGTCTAACTCTCTTGGAGTGATTTTCACTCTTTTGTAGTGTATTTTACGAATTTCACTCTTTTGAGGAGTGACATTTTCACTCTATCTTTACCCGGTGTTTGTTGCTATGTTTGTTGATGTTTCGAAATAGAACTTTATGCAGAGCTTGAAAAGATTCTTTATTATGTACATGACGTATAGTTCAAATTTGACCTTATTAATTAGAATAGGGATAGTTTAGTGGATAATTTTCTAGCTTTTGTGTTTTTGTTAAGTTTGTTAGCGGCATGTTTCGATCTAGAACATTGTTTAGAGTTCTAAAAAACTTATTTGCTCACATCTTCATCTTCATGTTGTCACAGGACAGATCAAAATACACTGTAAAAGCAGTGTTTAGAAACGTGGTACACATTAGTTTTTAGAGATTTGACATGTTTAATTCCTAAACACTTGGCATCAAATGTATAAACACCTAATGTCAAATCCCTAAACATGTTTTGATTTAAAAATGTTAAGATATAAGGTGTTTAGATATTAAACAGAACATTTCAAAAACGTGGTGCAAAATAGTGTTTAGAAAAGTGTTTAATTTCTAAGCACTGTTTTTGCAGTGTAGATCATTATGGTTAAAGGTATCCAAACAAAATCAAATTTGACTTGAATAATTCGATTTAAAAATACTGATTTCATTTTAATGGTATCTAGATGTCAAGGGTAACCATGTTGGTATATAACAAAACCTATATTGACTCATATCAGTCTGAATTCTACACCTACACGGGTGTCAAAATTTCCTGTCATTCATCTGTTTTAAGTGTACTATTAGGGGTGAAATAGTAGTTGCGAGTTAAGCCATGAGGCTATTATTATGTTCGAATCTGTGATTTGCACCACGTTTACTTACAGGCTCTCCCATTTATTTATTTATTTATTTATTTATTTATTTATTTATTTATTAGTTATTTAGTTATTTAGTTATTAGTTATTTAGTTATTTAGTTATTAGTTATTTAGTTATTTAGTTATTTAGTTATTTAGTTATTTAGTTATTTAGTTATTTAGTTAGTTAGTTATTTAGTTATTTATTATTTAGTTATTTAGTTATTTAGTTATTTATTTATTAGTTATTTAGTTATTTAGTTAGTTATTTAGTTATTTATTAGTTATTTATTTATTAGTTATTTATTAGTTATTTAGTTATTTATTTATTTATTTATTTATTTATTTATTTATTTATTAGTTATTTAGTTAGTTATTTAGTTATTAGTTATTTAGTTAGTTAGTTATTTAGTTATTTAGTTATTTATTTGGTTATTTAGTTAGTTAGTTAGTTAGTTATTTAGTTAGTTATTTGGTTATTTAGTTAGTTAGTTAGTTAGTTAGTTAGTTAGTTTGTTAGGTAGTTAGTTAGGTGAACTTGTGTGCTTTTGAGACAATAATTCTCCGGGGAGGGGGGCACTAAATAGGACGAGGTACGTGTATGTGTGGCCCTTAAAACCCCAATTTCGCATCTCTCCAGAGGTTCCCAGGACCCCCAGTTGAAGCATAGTTCAGTTCTTAAGGTCTCCGTTTTCATAAAATGTTGGCCTCAGAATGTTGAATTTTAGCCCAAAATTTCAGTTCCCAAGCCTGCAAATTTCTCAAAAATTTCAGTTCCCAAGCCCCTACTTTCGGAGACAAAAATCAGTTCACAAGCCCCCAGTTTGGAAATCGGGCCGCACATCCCTACCTGAAAAAAATTAAGTGCCCCCCCCCCCCGGATTAATTCTGGTTCTTATGAATATAACGAACCACGTGAATGTTTATAACTAATCTGGTTATCTGCATCATATCGAAAACAAACAAACAAACATACAAACAAACAAACAAACGAACGCGCGAATGAACGAACGAAGAACGAACAAAAACAAACAAACAAACAAACACGACAAAAAAACAACACAAAATGCACCATGCATGAATGTGAGAAAATTTAACTAAACTTGATAATGGTGATAAAAGCTATAATTCAAGTTTTTCCCCCCCCCCCCCCCCCCAAAAATAGTGTCATCGGTTTCTTGGTAACAGGTCAAAAAGGATAATCGCAACAGCTGGTTTAATAGTGTCTTTTTATCGTAATGTTTAAGAGAACTCATCAGTTGTCATGGTTGCATACAACGTTACCTTAAAGCCTTGTATGTGTCCTTGTCTATTTTCCTTCCTGTGACCAAAAAGTTTTGCTTTTACGGCTTTGTTAATTTGAATTAAAATCTCAATATCCAATAATCTAACTTAAATAGTGTCTGTATATACATAAGAATTTCCACCTCTCACTTAAATATAACTGTAGTATCAACTTTAAATGTTCGTGCATGTCATTGCACTTTAAACAAAAGGGCCACTTGAGATTAAGCCTAGTCCCTCCCAAAAAATCGACACCTCAAACGTGTTTTCATGGAGTTGTGACAAAGGCTCTTATAATTGCATCGCGCCTAGAATCTACAGAGGGCTTAACTGGGGGGGGGGGGGGCTGTGGCGTCGGTATAACATTAGGGTCCGTCAGTACTTTTGTGTAAAGCTGCTGTATGAGGATATTAGGTTGATGCATGCCTGAAAAAAAGAAAGAGCATGCAAAACATCTGCAGAGCTTTATAACTATCGGTCAATACGTGAACTAAGTTTGTGTCTGTTATGTTTTTGGCCTGACCAAACTCTTGTCACTTTAAAGGGTAAGGCGAGTGCTTCTAATGAGATTTTGGCCCGACATTATGCTACAGGACCATATGGATCGCAGAGCATAAATAATCTGGACCAATATTTGTAAACTGTCAAATATTTCCGGGAGCATTTTGAATATGCTGAATCCATGCTCTTGGAGCATATTTTTGAAATCATAATGGTCCAGGAGCATATGGGAAAATATGTTCCTGGAGGCAGTGGAGAAATATTCTAAGTCAAATACTTCTCCAGGAGCATATTTGCCATATCTTCCTGGAGCCTTTTTGCATTCGAATTTGACTTAATGCAAATTACCGATTATTTATGCTCCAGGACCCACGTGGTTCATCGTAGCGTTATGGTCCTGGGCATAATTTCGGGCCAAATCCATAAATGCCAATGCGAGTCACGTAATGGGAGTCACGAACTAAATTGGTAATTTTAAAATGTAGATGCGACAATGGGCTAGTAAACTGTATAAGGTGGTAATGAAAGTATAGCAAATGTCCCAGCCTGCTTCACGTGTTTTGAGAAGAACTGCTGGACATGTAAAAGTCCCAATCAAGAGATTCCATTTGACTGCAACACGAAATTTAGTAAAACATTACATTAGCTTACGCCAATTCCAACCCTATAGTAAACCTTTTTGAAACATTGGGTCTAAAAGCAGAAGTTGAATCAAATCAGAAAGCACATTGCTCTATTGTGCTTGCTTAAAATTGAAAGGGATAATTCTGTGAAAGGGGGGGCTAAGTTGTGATTTCTCATGAAAAGGACATTGATTTCGTTGAGCTATACCATCGTGATTAGATGGACTAGTCATATGTAGGCCTATATGAAAAAAGGATTTGTTTGAAATTGAGGCGGGTATGCCTAGCTAGAACAATTTGATGTATGGGTTACTCATCTAGCTAATACACCTATCACATGACACTTTAATTTCTTATTAGGGCTCCTTTGCATAAATGAAAGCTTGGATGGATTGCAAATGAAAGGAAACCGAAGAAGAAATTGCATGTTTTCCAAAATAACGGTAAGAAACCCGCTAATGTTAAAAACAAAACAAAACAAAAAAAAAAAAAACAATACACAGCTATATCATATGCAAACAAATAGCAGCCGCGAGCAAACAGATTTACTGACTTCTCACCACATTATGATTTTTTCATTAGTGATGATTTTATTTTACATACTAGTATTTTATTTCATCGACCAAATACATGCATGGCGTGGCCTGGGCGGTGTCAAACAGTTTCTTTTTATTAGCATATGCGGCTTTTCAAGACTTCCTACGGGGCTGGATTCACAACGCTGCGTGAATGAGCTAAGCGCCGATTCGCTCTGGCTCACTCTTTTCTGGGCCTCAACAACACTACTCACCACGCATTTCATGTCATGGGGGGTTTTTTCTTCTGGTAAAAAAACCAGCTAATTTTGAGATGCTTTACGGTCCTGTACGCGTTTGGTAACGAGCTGTAGTGCCATATCATGGTTTCAACTAAAAGCGACACGTGTCTTTTAACACATTTGAAAAATAGTTCAGTAGTAAGGTCCCTTTTCAGAAAAGTTGCCTCAGAAGTTGAATTTTAAAGCCAATTTCAGTTACCAAGCCTGCAAAATTTCAAAATTTCAGTTCCCAAGACCCTACTTTCGGAGACAAAATCAGTCACAAGCCCCCAAAAAAAAACAAAAAAAAAAAAAAGAAAAATGTTTGGAAATTCAGGGGCCGCACATACCTACCTGAAAAAATAAGTGCCCCCCCCCCCGGATTAATTCTGGTTCTTATGAATATAACGAACCACGTGAATGTTTATAACTAATTGGTATCTGCCTCATATCGAAAACAAACAAACAAACATACAAACAAACAAAACAAAACGAACGCGGCGATGAAACGAACGAAAGAACGAAACAAAAACAAACAAACAAACAAACACGACAAAAAAACAACACAAAATGCACCATGCATGAATGTGAGAAAATTTAGCTACACTGATAACAGTGTGAAAAAAGCTATAAATCCAATGTCAAAAACATAGTGTTCATACGGTTTGGTAACAGGTCAAAAGGATTAATCGAACAGCTGGTTGACTAGTGTCTTTTTATCGTATGTTTAAGAGAAAACTAATCAGGTTGTCATGGTTGCATACAACGTTTACTTAAAGCCGTGATGTGTCCTTGTCTATTTTCCTTCCTGTGACCAAAAAGTTTGCTTTTACGGGGCTTGTTAATTTGATTAAAATCTCTAATATCCATAAATGTGTCTGATATACATAAGGAATTTCACTCTCCTTAAATTATAACTGTATTATGCAACTTTAAATGTCGTGATGTCATGCACGTTAGCTAAAGGGCCACCTTGAATTCCGAATGCGTAGTCCCTCCAAAAATCGCAAACCTCAAAGTGTATTGCATGGAGTTGTTACGAAGCTCTTTATAATTGCATAACGTCAGTAGAATCTAAACGAGTTTACGGGGTGGGGGGGGGGGGGGGCTGTGCGTCGGTATTAAAAACATTAGGGTCCGTTCAGTAACATTTTGTCTAAAGGCTGCTGTTATGAGGCATATTAGGATTTGATGAATTGCTTGAAAAAAGAGCATGCAAAACATTCTGCAGAGCTTTATAACTACTAGGTCAATCCGTGATACTCAGTTGGTCTGTTATGTTTTTGGCCTGAGCAAACTCTTTCACGTTTAAACAGTTTAATACATTCTCAACACTGATATGCAGGTTGAAATTATTACTGAAAACTTTCGTCCACTTGGTATTAATTAAAACCAGAATGCAGTATCCAAAAGGATAAGGCGCGTGCTTCTATGAGATTTGGCCCGAAATTATGCTCCGGACCATATGTCAGAGCATAAATAATCTGGACCAATAGTTTACGTCAAAGATGCTTCAGGAGCATATTGAATATGCTGAATATGCTCTGGGAGCATATTTGAATGCAGACATGGTCCAGGAGCATATGGCAAATAGTGATGGGAAGTGGAGAAACTATTCGAAGTCAAATACTGCTCCAGAGAGCATATTTGCATAGGCTTATTGGAGATTTTGCATTCGAATTTGGACTTATGCCAAATGGACCAGATTATTATGATCAAGGACCACGTGGTTTCTGACCATATGGTCCTGGAGCATAATTTTCGGGCCAAAATCTCATTAAAGCAATGCGAGTCACGTAATGGGCGTCAATACTAAATTGGTAATTTTAAAAGGTAGATTCGAATGGCTGTATAACTGTACGATGTGGTAATTAGAAGTTCTAGTAAATGTCCCGGCCTGATTCACGTGTTGTGAGAAGAACTGCTGAGACAGTAAAATCCAAAGCAAGGATGTCCATTTGACTGCAACACGAATTTAGTAATACATTACATTAGCTTACGCACAATTTCAATACCTATGTAAAACTTTGAACAACTGGGTCGAAAGCAGAAGTTGAATCAAATAGAAAGCACATTGCTCTATTGTGCTTGCATAAAATTGAAGGTATAATTCTGTGAAGGGCTAAGTTGTGATTTTCTCAATGAAAAGACATTGATTGAGTTGAGCTATACCACATCGGGATTAGTGGACTAGCATATGTAGGCACTTATGAAAAAAGGGATTTGTTTGAAAATTGAGACGGATCCTAGCTAGAACCAATTGATGTATGGGGTTAATCATCTAGCTAATACACCTATCAAACATTTCTGTAATTCTTATTAGGTCTCTTTGCAGAAAATGAAAGAGGGATGGATTGCAAATGAAAGGAAACCGAAGGGAAGAAAATGCATGGTCAAAATACGGTAAGAACAAGCTATATGTTAACAAACAAAAAAAAAAAAAAATAAAAAAAAACAAATACAACTATATCAAGTATGCAACAAAATAGACATGCCATCGAGCAAACAGATTTACTGACTTCTCACAAAATTATGATTTTTCATTTGAGATTTTATCACATACTAGTATTTTATGTCAATCGGACAAAATACATGCATGGTGTGGCCTGGGCGTGGTGCCAAAAAGTTTCTTGGTATTAGCATACAGGCTTTTCAAGAATTTCCTACGGGGCTGTTCAAACGCCGGCGTGAATGAGCTAAGCGCCGATTCGCTCTGGCTCACTCTTTTCTCTCTCCGAATGCGCGACGACGATGTAAGGATTATCAGTCGGAAGAAAAATAAATGTTTTAAGATGTTAAGGCAGTCAAACTTTGCGTATAAACAAATTTATAGAGTCCTTTACTTCTAAAGTTTACGATATAAGCCGAAGCCGCCTCCTTAACAACATTATGGAGTGATAAATGCAAAGCCTGCAGCTGGCTCCCGTCCGGGCGGCCCATTCGGCAGTCAGTGTGAGCCTGCTAGGCCCCGGGCGCAGTATCCTGTCGAACTACTGGAAAACTTATCTTATCATCATCCCATAATAAACGTACTTTATGGACTTCCACAACACAATGATACATGATACAGTACCTATTACATAATAAGCCCTTCACAATTAGCAAATCGGGATGCATTGCGGGGAGGAAGATAAACAACACGAGGTCATGGAGGTTGCGGCAGTAGGCTTTTTTTTTTTTTTTTGTTTGAGCGGGAAAACTTAATGTACATTTCAAGAGGCCAACTCTGCATGCAGAGTACATTTCAAGAGGCACTATGCATGAGAAGTTGCCTCATCATATGCCCAATTTGAGCAATATCAGAGTGATTAATGTTAACCAGGCAACACAGATCGATCTGTGTTAGTAATATACTCCTAACCACAGGACGATCGGTAATTGGATTGCGCGGACGTGTTTACAGTTTCCTTATTTACCAAAATTGATCGTGCTCTAAAAACCCTTTAAATTTATTATATTCGTTTAGGCCCAAATGCATGGTTAATGTTACAGAAAACTAATTCCACCATACCAACTTGGACTAAAATTCTCCATAAACGCCAAAATTTTCACGCAGTTTTCCAACATTGGTCGTGCACTGGGCAATGTTGATATAACTTCACATGTATAAATTAATATCAATTGACGTAAAGGTCATGTCAAAACTCCTTTACAGAAGGGAGAAAATCCAGTGATGGGATGGCACATATACCGAAATTCACCATGTTCAGTACCAACATACGGAACCAAATGGGTGCTTCATCAAACTCTACGCGAATAAAAAATAATTCTTTCTTATCTATTATTAACAATATTTTTTTAATTGAAAATTATATTAAAATATGAATGGCGTATTAACCATTACAACTTTCACGTGCCTTTTATGTGATGATAACACTTCCATATTTCACTAATTTGTGAAGTTTAACATGCGTAAGGATTCCAAATAGCAGGGAATGTAAGAATGACCCGAGGTCATTTGTGTTAAAGCGTGTTTATCAAAAAATATGAGTATTTCTTGAGTGAAAAAAAAACCCGATCAGTTTACTTTCTTTTTTTCCAATGCGACCTTTCAATTTTTGAAAGTCTTCGTGACGTTTTGAAGTTAACAATTGTGTTTACGGGCCATTTGGTAATAATGACGTACTTTGAAGAAGGGAAACAAGTCCATCAACCACGTAAAATCAGGGATGTAGTTTGTGTGTAAACACGGTCACAGCGCAATCAATTACCTATCGTCGTGGTTGAGGAGTATATTACTCAACCACGGATTCGATCTGTGTAACCAAGGCACTTTGCGCGGTTTAAAAAGGCACTTTGAAGGGAACAATCAGCAATTTTAGTCAGCTTCTATCCGAGATCTATGGCAGGAGCGGCATGTGTTTACAACTCTTGAGGGGGAGTCGGAAACAAGACGCCTTGGCACTGACGGGATAGGGTAGGTAATAGGGCGTACGGCGTGAAGGACGCGATCCCGTGAGCAATGGTTTATGTTCGTCAACATGCTCGGTTTGGAGCTTAGTGATGCGAATATTGCAGAGCGACAAGCAGGGACAGCACGAACCGAGTCGCCAAGCAACCTCACTGTGCTAAGACAAATGACATCACAGGTTTAACAGTCTAGCTCACACGTGTAAATAATTCTGTACATGAGACGCAGTGAATTTTATCAGTAAAAGATTTTCAGTAATCGATTGTTATGTTAAGAATTAAAGAATTTAGAGAAATGTGTACTCAAAGTGTTCCAAATTTCTGTTTTGGAAAAAAAATGTATTTCCAATGGCGGCACTGGGGTTATCACACTTCGCTGTGCCAAGGTGCCTTGATGCTAATTTTACCTCTGCCGCAGCAACAACAATACGATTTGCACTATGCGCAACATTCAAAAGCAAATTTATGACAGCGTTCACGGATGGTAAACGAAAGCAGAAGCGACCATGATCAACGTGAGACTGTAGCGTACTTCAGTAAGTATTCATTGCTTTCGGCATGTACACAAACATAGTGTACTTTGACATAGTTAGTATTCAAGAATTGCTACTGTAGTTTACTACTGTCAGCTGAGACGTGGGAAACTAAGTCTTTTAAAAAAAGGAAGTTGAAGAGCACATAAGTTGGTCCATTGTTCCTGTTCAGAAATATCGGCTTGGTAAAGGGTAACTTGTTCGACCACTAGTAATACAGATCTCAGATGTGCAATGCGAGTACATCTCATATATGAAAACATTCGTCACAAAAGAAATTCATTAAAGCTGAAGCCCAGGACAGATGTAAATACAATCATTGATATTTCTTATTGAATTTGGCAAAGACTTTACACGACGACTATGTATAGTGTCCGGTTGTTAGTTGCCCAGCAGCAGCACTAACTGCCAAGGTTACATACTCGAAAAAAGCTGCCCGACAGCTGAGGCTCTGTGCATGTAGCAAACTATATGCTCTATAAAGTTTACCCAAATGCAGAAATCAATCTTGTTTTTTTAGAATGTGCTTCGATGATTAGGCTTATAACCGGTTAATATCGTACCCATGTCGTATTTAAAATTAGCGATGTTTGATAACTTCAAAGTATGATAATGATAATTTTGATATATAATTTCATGTTTAAGATTTGTATTTAGATGTTCTAAGTAACTATTTTGTTTACTTGGTGATGACTCCATTTTGGCCAGTTTTGGCCTTTTTTGCTCATTTCCTTCATGTTTACTGTTTTTTTATATTGTTGTATATTTTGTCCAGTTGTGTATTTTTGTCATGGAAAATAAAAGGAATCTGTATTTGTATCTGTATAATAAAGTGTTTATAAACAATGCAGAGCTGCTGAAAATTTCACCAGCAGTCAATTACCTATGGGCCCAGTGCAGTGAATACCTTCAGCAGAATCTGCCACAGCCGCCGGTGGGTCTGTGTGAAGCTACACATATAGTGTCACTTGGGTGTCCAACCTGCAGCCCGCTAAGAGCTCGCATGCGGCCCGCGAGGTACTTCCCAGAAAAAAATAAAATATATTGTTATCTAAAATAATAGATTTAAAAAAAAGTAATTAAATATCTCACATAGAACTAAAGAACAATACCCACACATGACATGGTTTCATATAGCTCTTTTAGTTTTCTCATAATTCCAATTTTATCGAACAACAATATTTTTTTAACGCACTGGAAAAATCAAGGGGTAGGGGGAACATTTTTGTATTTTTAGAATTATTCCTATACTTGAATTGAAGCATGTTAGGTATCAATTTAAAGCTGATTAAATTCTGCATAAAATGACAGGTAAATCATCACTGTAGACCCTTCCTTTCCAGAGATGTGATTGTGCAAAGAAAAAAAATTGTTTGAAAGTGCTAAATTTTGAATATCGTTTGTCACGGGATATGTCAAATTTGAACGGTTCTGGTGTGAAAATTATGAAATGATTGATAAAGCAATACTTGAATCCATAAGTTATTACCTTTAACTGATATATTAACATTATAGAAGGTCATATATATGTATATTGTAGACTCTGTAAGTATTCAAAGTTGGTAGGTGAAAATTTTTGTCACCCGAAAAGTGCGATTTTTGGACAAAATCGGCCACAAATCAATATTTTGTAGCAAAATGGTGTATGATACAGGGTTTTCGATTAAAAATTCATAATCTACGAACAATTTTACCCTAGAAAGGACATCTTAAAAATTAAACATGGTTACTTTTGCTCCGAAATGAATTTTTTCACACTTTGGCACTAAAACCTCAGTCAATTCTGAAACCATGTCACATACACTTTCAGCACACACACACACACACAACGCACAAGCACACCAACACACACACAACGCACAAGCACACCAACACACACACGGTCAAACATGCAGACCGTCCCCATCTACATTCTGGCAAGCTGTTCCAGGCGTGTACTGCTGTGTGGATGAAGGTCTGGCCAGTGGAAACAGTTCTGGAGAACAGGTACGGCATTGACAGGCTGGAACGTGTGGCTCTCCTGACAAATGGCTGAGGAAACAGAGCATGAAGGTTGCAGAGAAGTGGAAACTGTTGTAGCAGCTTTATTGGGCAGAGTGGTCAATGGTCATCTCTACCCATGGAATACTGTGTAGAGTTAATATTTGTCAACTAAAATGGGCATAACTTTTTCACTCATATCATCCCAAATAAAACATCTTTTCAACCTAAGATTTCACAGGGTAAATGAGAAAAATATATAGTAGCTTTAACTAGATTTCTTCAGATACCAATATTCTGACAACTCCCAGTAAAATATGGGGACAATGCTAATAGCAATTGGGTCATGGACCTTTAATCTTTGTAGGCGTGCACCCGGGGTACTCACATTGAAGACTGTGGTATGGGGACGTGCCACCCAAAAGTCCCCCATTCCATTTTGAGGACAATTTTCAGTTCCACTATCATCTAAGCGCCTAGAGGCCTCAGCATTAGGCGCTATATCACGACTGTTATTCTTGATTATTAGTAGGCCTATTTTGGTCAGGACATACTCTCATATAAGAACACATACCTCAAAATTTCATGGAAATCCAGCTCAAACACCTTTTTCTGACAAGAGAATAACCCATATTCAGTTCCAGAGACCCACATTTTGTATGCCACAATCCATTTCTTCATGTTAGAAAACCCGGACAGCGCACACCCACAAGAAAAGTTGCTTGAGTGTCTCCCCCGGGGGCCCTCATCCCCACCACAGTAATACAATGTGAGAGTGTGTCTCCCCAGTGTCAGAAAAGGCCTAAAATTGCTGTTTGTAAGCATAGCGAGCAAGAAAAATAGGGTTTTATTTGAAAATATCTGGATTTTGCTATAAGGTCCACTTAGCCAAATTTGCCACCCCATGGTAAAAAGTTCCACATCGGCTATAAGTGTTTAGAAGAATGACCAATTTTGTCAAAATACGCTCCAAGAAAATCCTGGCAACAGGCCTGTATTCAGCATACACAGTATTTCTAAAGATGTTAAAGCAATATTATTAGCACATTTTTTGAAGAGCGCCCTCAATTTTTCAAAATTTTGAGATTCTTACACGGTTGCATTGGTAACAGGCTAGTAAACTATACCTAAGCTCGAAAATGTCTATGTGTCACAAACGAAGGAATTTTGTAATTAGAATAATTAATATCGGGATCCCGATAATAATTCAACGGCTGCTGGAAACGGCCTTCCAATGTGAAATAGCCGGGAAATAGCGCCATGTTCATATCTACGCTCATCCATTAGTTGTTTTATTGGTTCAGGCAAGTCAAGTTAGAGGTTATTTTCTTGAGGTGGCACTCATGGATGGACATAAACGTAGCATTTCCAGCTCCGCCGTGAAGTCCAATCTGGGATCCCAATTTTAATTACAAAATCGCTTATTTTATGATAAAGACGCATTTTTTAGCATTCTCGTTTGCAGGTATAGTTTGGTAGACAATTACAAACATAACTCTGCAAAAATATCAAATTTTGAAAATTGGGGGCGCTCTTCAAAAAATGTGCTAATATTGCTTTAAAACAAAGTTGTTTTTTGATTATGCTCTTCAATACTTCAAACTCTAACAGTGGCCCTTCAAATTCAATCTTAAAATCAGGACATATTGAGGGTCTGTGTGTCATAAAAATGTGGTGTTACTGGTTCAATAATAGAGATTGGCACTATTATCTGCAAGCTTAAAATTTACAAAATGAGGCCCTAAGAAAAACTTCCAGCTCACATTAGGGTTTCCAACATCTGAAAACTTACAGCTTCAAAAATTAAGAAAATATTTATTTGGATTTTATACAGCCTCAATTTTACTTAATCTGTATTATGCATATCAGAAATTAGATAATAATAAAAAAACAGGCAATTATTTGGTATTGGCTAAACCTGAGCAGGCTAATCTTAAAAATTCTCATATATTTCTTTTTAAGCCTAAATGCATGCTGAGCATACAACTTAAAGAGACATGAGGACATTTCCAGAGAGAAGCACCCTCAATTTTGTTCAAACTCAGGTTTTTTTTGCATATGGAATGCTTACCAATATATTAGATCAACCTGAAGTGAATAAGCCGAATATGCCATCTTTATGTAATAAGATGATGATTAAGTAATTTCTGTCGTGTACGACAGAAATTTAAAGCATGGTTTCCTATAGGTATGATTAGGATAGGAAGTTCTTTTGTGCTTGTTTGTCCAACAAACCTTCGAAACGTTCTCAGTAGGTGGTCTACAACCGATCAAGTGTAATTTGAGAAAAATTTGTATCCTCAAAAAAATCTCCTGTCACTTTAAGTGACTTTCAAGTTCTAGCTCTACATACAGTACATGTTAAAGGTGCAACGAGAGATTTTGAGACGCCCAAATATTGTGTCATAATAGTAATTTCATATAGATTTGACACCCAAATAGATTTCTTACCTTGTATTTGGCTACAGAAATGGCTTAAAAGAGAGAAAAAAAGTGATTTTGATTCACTTATATTTCAATATAAAACATAGGCTTAATTTCGTATTTGCTCCTATACGAAATTAGAAATTTAACAATTTTTGTACCAAAGAAACATTTCTCATGATTAATCCTTCAGGTGGGGATTTTCGTGAAGGAAAGCTGTACATCAGGGCAAAAATCAGTAATTTCGATTTTTCGGGGGGGGGACCTGATATGTGAAAACTCTCGTTGCACCCTTTAATATACTCTGTATGATATGTATCTAGGGATACAAATTTCCCCAATGCGTGGCTCACACAATCACCAGACGGCACTTTAAGGAATTCTAGACTCATATTGACTGTGTGTTAGATTGACAGTGTAAACACTTGTTCATTTTTCAATTCCTGATTGGGAAATCGGCGTTTACCCTGCCAACCATGGATCAGGCTTGTGAATCATAACAACAAAGTTGGATACGAGTTGATTGTAGTTGTTGTGATATGATATTTTGAAAGGCTGTTTGCCCAAACTCAAGTTTGATGCTCAAAGCATTTGCAGGTCCTAAGTTTATTTGCAGTTTCTTCAAAATTTTTGGTTCAACTTGTAAGATTTAAAGGAAATATTGTCATTTTGGGGGGGATGTTTTTCTTTGGGAATATTTGGAAAATTTGGTAGGATGGAAAGTGGAAGTAACGTAGTTCCATATAATAAATCAAAATAAGTTGAAAATTGTCCACATTTGAGTATTTTTGCCCTTTTAATTTCCCGCCCAATAGTTAACTCGAAACGATTCCGACAAATCCCGCGATAGGGCAAATGGTGACGTCAAAAGTGATGACCATCCATAATTACGTCGTTGTGCCATCATATCGCAGTGTGCCACTTCAATAATAATTAAACACAACGAAATGACAACAAAATCATGTCATTCTGTAACTTTTTTTTTTCTAATTTTATTATTACTTTCCTAATCAATCAAATTACAGTGTCAGCCAATAACAATTCGATTCAACACGATGTTTTGGTCATCACTTTGCACGTCACGAGTTGGGCGCTTTTGATTAATGAAGCAGTGAGCGAAAAATCCGGCTCCGTTTTCTTCGTATGTCAAAAAAGCAAAAATGTAAACTGCCCTATTTGTTATTGTGACATCAAATGGTATTATTTTTTCGGGAATTCGTGAGTATGTACCATATATTTTATGAATGAATGTAAGGTCAAACTGAGCTTGACAAAATCTTGACATATTTCCTTTAAAGCGAAAACAGAACGTTTTTATAAGGTGCCCTCAATTTTCAAAATTTGATATTTGTGCCCCACAGTTATGTTGGTAAATCTAGGAAACTACACCTTGCGAACGAGACATGCTCAAAAAATGCTTTTATCATAAAATAAGCGATTTTGTAAATAGAATTGGGATCCAGAGCTGTGAGTAGAACGGCAGACGCTGGAAAATGTAAGTATGTCGTCCGTGATGAAATAGTGTCACCTCAAGAAATGACATTAAAACTTGACTGGCATGAACCAATTAAAACAACTAAGGATGAGCGTAGACCCGTACAATGGCGCTATTTCCCGGCTATTCATATTGGAAGGCCGGTTCCAGCAAGCCGTTGAATTATTATCGGAGATCTCCGATATAATATATTCTAATTGAAAAATTCCTTCGTTTGCGGACACAGAGACCTTTTGAGCTTAACCATTCACAAAAAATTCAAAAAACGGAAGAAGCAACCCCCAAAAAAGAAAACATTTAAAATCTTAAAATTTTGAAAAAAATGTGCTATAGTGCTTTTAAAGAAGGGGTTCTCAACAGGCGGCCCGCGGGCCGGATCCGGCCCGCGAAGCTTTGGGGTTGGCCTTGAACAGTTTTGAAAATATACAGCAAACATTAGCAAAAGAGGGTTGCATCGCCCGCGAGGCATGGACTATTTTGAAGGTATACAGCCCGCCAAATGTTTGGGACCGCGAGCCAAAATAGTTGAGAACCCCTGCTTTTAAAGCATATTCTGTCATTTTAACCCCTGAGCACCACCTGCCACAATCGCATCAAAGCGCTATTTTGATGGTCACTTGGAAGGTATATATGTAATGAGCAATTCAGAGATACTGTAAGAATGGTGGTATGATTTACTCAGAGATAATCATGAGGAAGTACTAGTTTGATTGGTTACTCTGCCGACAGTTATTATATTCAGTTATATACTTGAGATAGATAAATTAAAGGCTAGAAGAGGCCGGCCATCTTTATTCAACAGTCATGGGGGACGCTTAATTGTTACTGCTCCAAGCCGTTATAACGTAATATTACAGCATGAAAATAATCACTTTCCTGTTGATTTTGCCTTATAAAATGAACCTTAATTTAGCACGTCCAAGAACATCGTTCAGGCAATGTGGCGGTTCAGAAAGTTCCAGTTGCAAAATACAGCTACAATGGTTTTGCAGCTTTTCAATATGGCTGCCAAAATAGCCAGTGCCGATCCAGACCAGAAAAGGCAGGGACTCAAGGAGGAGTTTAAGGGACATAATGGTATAAAAAATGAAAATAATGAAAAGGACCTTAATGAAATCACTTCCATGAGTTGAAAACAAATTTGGATGTTTACATTCTGTAAAAACAGTAAAACAGGAGAGTTCCAGGGGGGATTGTGCAGTTTGTGGCAATTTATGAAACAAGGATGCTGACATTATATGCCAGCATTTACCAACTTGAAAAGCTGTTGGAAATCAGCCAAAGCCATCATATTTGCTAATACCGGCTAATCCATCTTTCAACTCTGCACAGATCAATATCTTAATACCAAGCTTAAAGTTACATGCCTAAATTCCCGGTCTGAATGCTTTTGAATTGTGTCGCAAAACATACAGATAAACTGTAAATTCTGTCAGGGATGTGAAACCTTGCTTTTCTGTTCCTAGCACACCGGAGCAGTATTTCTTGCAATATTGCGTGTAGATATATATTTCCAATAAAGATCTCATCTTTAAAGAGGACATGAGGACATTCCAGAGAGAAGTGCTCCCAATTTTTTTGAACCCAGGTTTTGTACATATTTGGCATGCTTACCAATGTATTAGATCACTCTGAAGTGAATAAGCCAAAATACGCTGTCTTTAGTAATAAGTGATGATTTAGTATTCTGTCATGCACGACAGTAAGTAAAGCATGGTTTTCTATGGGGAACATTCCGGTAGAGGCAAGTTCAAAACAAGGGTTTGCAAGTTTCTTTTGTATTGTGGTCCAATAAAATGTCGAAATGTTCTCGGTAGTTGGTCTAAAACCGATCCAGTGCAAATTTGAGCGAAATTCGTATCCTCAAAAAATTCCTCCTCACCCTTAAGAGATTAGCAGCGATTTGTAATCCGAAACATCGAAAAATCATCAAAAATTCAATTTTGATTTTTGTTACTGGCAGGAGTGTGCTAACATAAAACCTAAAAGTGGTTGGCTTGAATATGTGTATAAAGCGAAGCAGTACTTTTTATCTGATTCTGGATTGTTTATACCGTGGTACAAAATTCCAACTTGAAAAAAAAAAGGGCTTTCGGTGAGAATATCCCAGTTTTATGCATGATGGGCACCATGACCAGTACAGTTTGACCTCAAAGGTTAAAGTTAAAAAATTAAAATTTCTTTGTTGTGTTCTGTAGGCCTATGTGTAAAACCACAATCAGCTGTTTGGTGTAATTTTAAGATTGCTATCACTGTATAGCGTTTTTGCGAGAGAAAGTATGACCAGTTTCCGCAATACTTGATTTTTGTTCACATTTGGTGTGTTTCTTACGTTAAAGCAGTTATAATGTACACACTTATCCCGAATCAAGGTTTAAAAAATGTGCATTTCACATTTTTTGATTTTCTCGCATTATCGCTGCTATGCTAATCCCTTTAATATACAGTTTTTGTCACATTTGTTGTTTCAGGCATATTTAGTAACAATGACATTGCTGAGGTTTGTTTGTGGTATAACTGAATATGGTTGTGGTGGTGGTTGTGGTAACCCAGATACATCCAGTCATGCCAGTCCGGGTTACTAATGTGGTACTAATCTTATAATGCTCATGTAATACAAGATATGAGTTGATGCATTCCTAAACCATGCTTGATGATGTATAACCTATTGTCTGTAATGAACACTTCCCCTTCTGATGAACACCCCCTCATCTTTTAGTTACCAAATGGTGCTAGAAATGCCATATGTGTGAGCAAACACTCTGATATTATAAATGAACAATTATGGACTGCAAAAACTGGTCTTCGAATTTACTGGCTGAAACTGGCTAAGGGTTTGTGCAATTTTATTTGCACTCATGTGTGAATTAATATTCCAATTAGCTTTTTTTTGATTGGTTTATGGGGGTGTCCTCCGATCATGGTCTGATTTTTCATAATGACATTTTCTTTTCACATGGAAGCATATTACCAAAAATTTACTAAAAGATTTAAAGAGACACTGGCACACATTTGAAAACCACAGGAGGGACGGCGCCCTCAATATTTTAAAAATCGATATTTTTGCATGCATGGTTGTAATCTTTTATATACAAAAGCCCTCACCCGACCCAATTAATTTAAGACCAAATCAGCTCCTTATGGGTAAGTATAACGGAACGATTTTGTAAATTAGCGTACCCCGGCGACGCGAAATTCAGCAGACGCCGAAAATGCCGTTTACCACACAAGAACACGCGCCGTATGCATGTTTTCTCACGCTATGTACATGTTTGACCGGTCTATAACCTTTGTGGTTTTATCAGTGAGTACGAGTCAAAAAAATTTAATTGTAATATACCACATTTGGTTATAAAGTTATAGGAAAACTTAAAAAGTGGCCTACAAATTCCGGTTTGATGTCTTATCCTCAGATTTCAAGTGTCCCTATGGTTTGGGGTATGTTATTTTTATGTGAAAAATATATCTCTGTTCTCCCAATGGCCTACATAGACTATCTCATTTGAGAGCCAACTTGAAGGAAATAGCATTTCATAATTTGTGAAAAGTGCCATGGCCGCTTTTTCTTTTTTAAATCGCCCAGACATTTTGAATGTAGAAGCAAAAAAAAAAATGTGTACTAGCTAAATTGGCCCATAGACAGTATGTGTGCGTGTGCGTTGTGTGTGAATTAATGTGGTATACCACACTTGTAAGATGTTTTTGCTCATAGCATCAATGGGTCCTAAATTTCCACTGGGGCGTAATAAGAAAAATGTGAGCTTTCTCCTGATAACAAAATCTCAATTTGATGGAATAAGGGGTGGGTTATTGGATTTGTAAGGCACTTTCAGTCATTTTTTTACAAACCTCAAAATACCCATTTTGTGTCTAAATTCTAGTGCCAGATCATATCAACACCTTATATTACTTCCTGTGTGAAAAACAGAGACTAAAGCATTTTAAGTGATCTTGAAGATGTCATTTACAATGTTTTGTGTATAATATAGGCGTAATCCCGGGGGGGGGGGGGGTGGGAGGGGATGGGGGGATATATCCCACAATATTTGATGAGGGGGGATGGTCAATACGATCATCCCCCCAATGTTGATGAACCGTTAATGGATTTTTGACAAAAATAACCTCAGCTTTGTACCATAATTGTTTAAAAATGGCAAATTCCTTAGCGCTTCACGCGCATTTGTTCTTTTTGTTTGTCTTTTTTTTTTTTTTAGTTACACTTACATTTAGCGACTTTTAGCTTCTAAATGGCAAATTTTGTGAGCGCTTTGTGCGCACATGTGCTAGTAATGGATTCTTTTCAGCAAACCCGGTTCATTCATAAATTTTCATCAACCCCATCCCCCCCAATGTCAAAAAGAAATTTAGCCAATGGTAATAAAAGTCGGATCCAACTTTTATTAGTAAACATGCAGTAAAAAATCATAAATTCTTTACAAATACGGTGTGTTAAAGGTACATGGCCCGATCGCTAATAGCCTCTCCCACAGAAGCCCAGATTTTACCGGAAGTGGTCAAATTTTGGTATCAGAAGGGGGAAAAAGCCTACTATTTTTCTCATTTACACTGAAATCTGAGAGCCCAAAGGAGTTTGGTTTGGAAGTATGAGCGAAAATGTGCCCCATTTTGGTCAACCAATATTAATTTTACACAGTAATCTATGGGCGCCTTACAAAATCACTTTTTAGCTCTCGCATCCAAATGGATTGAAATATCAGCCCAAACTTTACAGATGGTGATTTGGGGTGAAGGCCAATCGATCCAGATTGAAAACTTCATATCCTTAAATCGGGGCATCCCCTTTAAGCATGAGGCCACTTAAAAGGGGGTTTTACTACACCATTTCCATACACAGTGCAAAAAATGGACTTGATGAAAAATAGGGGACGCTATTGTTTACATTTTGGAAAAAAATAGCTGATAGTGCCTTAATGAGTTCCCCACATTAAAAAAAATACAACACACACAAGTTTGAAAATCAAGATTTCATTTGCTTGATTAATAGTGTGATTTTAGTTGCTAGGCAAAATTTACCCCCCAAAAGGGACCCATTTGCCTGTATTTTTGTCAAATCCAAAAACTGACGTGGCTGTATGCTCCTTTAAGGAAACTAGGAAATGGAAGTTTTGCTGGGCAATTATTTCCAGTCACTTATTCATACCCCAAGATGTTTCATTTCAAATTAAACAGTCCAAACCTTAAACTGAGTTTTGCAGGTATGGAACTTTAATAAAACTGAGGCCGTATTCCACGAAACTTGTTTAACTAAAACGCGATTTTAGATTAAAATAGCTGTAACTAAAATTGCGTTTAGACAAAAGGCCTTTAAATTTTTTAACCATTTGCTTATTAAAACAGAAGCTTTAAACACGATGCATGAGTAACATCATCATGTATTTTGAGATGGCTTTAATTGGTGTAAAGACCCTATTGTGTTTACTGGTTGAGGCACAACGTGTTATGATGGCTTTCAGTAGCGTTTAAGGTGCTACACCAGCTGGGCGAGAATGATGTGCACCAAGGCTGTTGTCAATTGGAGAGTCATGATCCGTGCACTTGACGAAAACACAGACCTAAACACTCTTAACAGCCCGGTACCTATTTTTAAATTTCGATGCATTTTGGCGGAGTTAAAATGGTGTTTAACTTTCACTCCTTTTGGGAAGTGGGTGTTCACTTAATAAAGCGATCCGTTTATCATCACATAAACGTACGCTTAAGCTTAAAATCCGCGCTAAACACCTTTTTGAATAGGGGGCCCCTTAATTGGTTACTAGCAAACTTAATAGTTATAAGTGAGGCTGAATATTATGCCAATATGTTAACACTGTGTAGTATTCTTTTATGTCTTTAAAGAGTCTCCTCACAGCCGCCAGAAGAGAGAGGAGAAGAGAGATATTCAGAACCTGGTACGCATTGAATGGAGGAAGAAGAACGAAGAGGGCTACTAAGCCAAGGAAACCCCAGGCCAGAACCGAGTTGCCCCAGAAAACGTCCGCGTCCCAAATAGTAAGCAAATCATCATCTGAATCACATACTGTCGTATTTGACACTTTTGAGATTTTGGCCAAAACTTTGGTAATAATTACTGTGTTCACCATGTTATACACCTCAAAAAGTTTCAAAATGTGGCATCACTTAATATAGTAGGATTTTTTATTCTGTCAGTGCATAAAAGTTTTTGGGGCATGTCGACGATTACATTGTTCTGAGAGGGTGTATACTTTACCCAATCAGTTATAATAGAAATTCGATGTGACGATACGGAATCAGATTAAGGCCATAATTAAAAAATGTCCCTTTTCTCACGAAGACAATATTACAAAGCAAATGCACTGAATAAATTCCAAAGACCAAACATCAAACTTCAACAAACTCTGTAGCATTCAACATACAAAAATGATACGAGTAAGTAATTATTAATCACCAAAGTTCTTTTACATCACTAAGGAATACTAGAAAATCTGACACGTTTACATTTATTCATCTTGTTCCAGAAATAATATTTGACAGCTTGGTTCAACATTTAAGTAGTTTAGAGTTTTGGTCACTCATAACAAACTACAATATTTACGTGGCCTAATCCTCCTCTTCACCCAGCCTTGATGTTCATGACACTTTATCCGTTCTTTGATTGACGGCAAACAAAGGAATCGATAGCGTGTCTCGCACTTTACGACAATCTATTCAATTGAATCTGGTATGAAGCCTTTACATATTTTATACAAAAAAGTTCATGTAAAATGGGTTAAAGCATCATATTCTGTTGAACAAAGTTGAGTATTTCAGCTGTTAGTTTTTGATCTCAACACATCCCCCTCCAAATGCATTCTTACCATCAATAATATGCGTTTACTGACAGGAATAAAAAATCAGACTATAATTAGTTCATAATTATGGAAATTAACATGTATCTGTGCTTCATACTGTGGTATTTTTTAAATTCGCCATTTGTTTACACGTTTTTATAGCGTTCTATTTCGCTGATTCTGTAATAAAAGATTTCATGTACAAATCTGTAGTATTTCTCTCATTCTTAACAATTCATGTTAGGCATGTTTTACGATCTTCCCAATTTTATATAAAATGTGTAATTTCTAGTATCAAATATAATTTGGGGTCATTTAATCAGTTTTAAATGGAAAGTTTCGAGGCAAGACATGTGTGTTTTCTAGATAAGGCCAAACTACTGGACCCCTCTCTCGTGAAACGTGCCGTTATTGATCTATGTTACATGCTTTGAAAAATAGTGATGTAATTTGCATCGTATTCTGGGCCATCATTTTAATTTTCACTTACAGACATAATTTTGGATTTTTATTGCTGATTTAAATTTCATGTGTTAAATATTAAAGCAATAATGCCACATTTTTGAAGAGCGCCCCCAATTTTCAAAATTTGGTATTTTGGCACAGTTACGTTGGTGATTGTCTAGGAAACTATACCTGCGAACGAGAATGCTAAAAAAGCGATTTTGTAATTAGAATTTGGATCCCAGATTGGACTTAACGGCAGAGCTGGAAATGCTATGTGTATGTCCGTCCATGATGAAAATAACCTCTAACTTGATTTGCCTGAACAATAAAACAACTATGGATGAGTGTATAGACACGTACATGGTGCTATTCCCGGCTATTTCACATTGGAAAGACTTTTCCAGCAGCCGTTGAATTGTTATCGGGGATCCCAATAATAATTTCCCTTTTCTTCTAATAGAAAAAACAAAAAATTACTTCGTATTGTGAGACGCAGACTTTTCGAGCTAACCATTCACATGTATGGTTTTACTAGCCAGTTACCCAATGCACCGTGTCAAAATCTCAAATTTTTGGAAAAATTGGGGCGCTCTTCAAAAATGTGCTCATATGGTTAAAACCTTTGTAATTGCTTTCTTGATAGTAGCAAAGTCAAACTCTTCTTTTTATTCATACCTTTGTGGTACAAGGCATGAAAATGTCTCGGTAGATTTCCAATCGCGATTTTCTTTCTCCGAAAACATGTTTAGGGGCAAAGTATGAACATAGTATGTGATGTGGGTAACAAAATTAGGATGCAGTTTGAAAATCTTGGGGTTGGACAAAGTTGAATGTTAGTGGTCAGTTAGGCCAATACACAGTATAGAGGTTTTATTAAAGGTGCAAAGAGAGATTTCACTATCAGGTGTCCCTAAAAAAAATCAAAAAGTATTGATTTTTGCCCTAGATGGTAAACCTTTCCATCAAAAATATCAATATCCCTCTATCATAAATGATTAAGCTGAGAAAATGTTTCTTTTCTTTGTACAAGCCATTGTGGAAATTTCTAGATATCATTATGAGCAAAATACAAATTGTCGCCTATGTTTTATATAAATATAAGCCATTAAAATCACCCTTGTTCTCTAATTTTACGATTTTCTGTAGCAAATTACAAGGTACGAAATCTTTTGAGTGTCTAATCTATAAGAAATGACTATTATGACATCAATATTTGGGTGCCTCAAAATCTCTTGTTTGCACTTTAAGTGTGCAAGCATTAACCATTCAATCTCCGACATATTCCCATTCAATGAAAATACCCATATGTTTGATTTCGGACTGCTTTGCATGATTAGAACATATCTTTTGGTCTACCCATTTTACTGCATATCTTCCTCTCTACAGAATGTTTACAATATGCCGGCATCCTTATTTTCTTTTGCACATGAATTATTGTTGTCCGACTGTTAAGATTATTTTTGAAGGTTCTTCATGTGCTCTGTAGATCCCTAAGTTTAAATTAAATATGATGTGGAATAAAGGTTTTCCCCAAATACGTAATGCAGTATACTTTCTTTCTTAACAAATATAACTGGTATTTCTTGCAGGTAGAGGAGGCTCAAATCCAGGTTTGTCTTAAAAATTACTATGTGATTGGGTATATTTAAATTGGGAAAGGTGTTTTCAGGCTTATATTAAAAGAAACACGAGAGCATCATTTATTTAAAACCAGGTTTTGTGAATATTTAAAAAGCTTAGTACATGTATTTAAATCACGCCTTAAAGAGAACACTGGCACATTTGAAAATAGTGCGCTCTCAGATATTTCAAAATTGATATTTTGCATGGTGGTATAAAACTTTTATATTACAAAGGCCCTCACTGAAATGATTAAGGCAAATCAGAGTTCTTATCGGTAAACAGAGCAATTTTATAAATTAAGTGTCCGGCGACTTAATTCAGCAGACTTGAAAATGGTGTTTAATCACAGAAAAAGCATGTCGTATGCATGTTTCCCAGCAATGCACCCTTTTGCCGGCTGTAACCTTGGGTTTAAATCGTGCGTACGAGTCAATGAATTCATGTTAATATACAACATTGTTGGTTTTGAAAGTTATGGAAAAATTGAAGGTTAGTCTACAAAATTACCTGGGATGTCTTTAAACCTCTTATACCTCCCTATCTGTTTTTTTAAACCGATAGGGAACTTAAAAGGTGTGTGTATTTAATGGGTAAAATGTATCTCTGTTTTTCCAAAGGCCTAGACTATTATTTGAGAGAAATAAGACATTTCATATTTCGTGGAAAATGTGCAAGTGCCGCTTTAGGGGAGATAAGTTGAAAATGACGTATTTATGTAATAAAAAGATGACTGTTATTTTCTAATGGTAGACAAAAAAAAATGAACCACAGGGACGATATTCGGACAGCAGAAAGTTCAAAAATTTAGCGTTTTGGTTGCTTTTCTACTGGTTCAACGAAACCTTCAACGTTCTTGATAGGCATCCTACAACAAATCAAGTACACAATTTTAGAGAAATGTATACTATTGAGAAAAAATTTTCTCATGTCTCTTTTAAATGAATTGATGTTAAGAAATATCAAAAATGCGCATACATGCAATAAGAAATTTTCATCGCATGACAATGAGACACAACAATAGCAGAGATGTACCTTGCCAGACAATTCTATGGTATATTTCGCCATAAATAAAAAAATTTCTGGAAGGTAAAAAGAAAAAATTGTACTTTTTAATTTTTTTTTCTTTTTGAGATAAAGTGGTATGATAAAGGTAGAAACTGCATCAAAAACCAAGTTTTAAAGTACCAATTTATTTCAGAAGAAAAGGGGTCTTGTACCCTAAAATGTAGTAAGAAATAATTATGGTCCCTGGAGCTTCAACGGATGCTAAGTTGGATGAATCGATTTTCCATTTTCATGTAGGAACACTTATGCACAAGATAACAGTGCCATATCGGATTAACCGTGTATAACAAATGTTGAGGATAGAATTTTATAACAAGGTTGTGATTTTTTAGTGAAAGACTTCCATTTGAGCTTAGTTATTTTACACAATGGAAAGTATATGGGACAGGGAATTATGTATGATGCAAAAACATGATGTTTGAACATTGATGGAGGCCCTCACGGTAAATCTCTGAGTCAGCATTTAACAAATGTGTAAGCTGTTAAAGTTAATTTGGCAGGCAGGTGGGTTAGTTGATAGAAACTTAAAGCAATAAATGCACATTTTTGAGAGAACCCCTAATTTTTTGAAAATTTGTATGTTTGCAGAGTTATTGGTAATTGTCTGAAAAACTATACTGCGAACGAGGATGCTAAAAAATGTGTTGTAGCATATAATAAGCGATTTTGTATTTTAGAATTGGGATCCAGTTTGTACTAACTGCAGAGTTGGAAATGCTAAGTTTATCTCTGTCCATGATTGATAGTGCCACCGGTCAAAGAAATGACCTCTAACTTGAGTTCCTGCACCAAAAAACAACTAATAGATGACGTAATCTTACGTGGCAATATTTCCCGGCTATTTCATATTAGAAAGGAAGGCCATTTCTAGCAAGCCGTAATTATTATCATAGATCTCGATATTATTATTCTAATTACAAAATTCCTATGTTTGCGACACCTACTTTCGAGCTTAACCATTCACAGGGATAGTTTTCTAGCCAGTTAACATGCAAACCTCCGGTAAAAACCTCAATTTATTTTTGAAAATTGGGGGGGCACTCTTCAAAAAAAATGTGCTATTATTGGCTTTAAGCGCAACTTCAGAATAGAAAGCTTTCAAGCAAAAACAGGTTTGCTATGATGCAACACTAGTGGTTATCAGTGGTGTGTCAGACATTTTCTGGGGGGGGCAAATAGTTGCCAATAAGATAATAAATCGGGGGAGGGGGAATCGGGCACTTTTTTCAAAGGTGGATATGATGTGTGAATCACGAACGCATAAAAAGGGTCTTTTTTTTTCCAACAGGCGATGTACGCCATACATTGTTTCGGGGTCAAAACACAGCCCATATGGAAAAAGGGGGTATGTTTTTTTCTTAACTCTGAATTGTGATGTACGTGTTTAGGGATCTCATTAAGGCATAGTTTTCAAAATCATCAGAATTTGTAATCGGAGTAATGCAAAGCTAAAAACATAAAGGGTATATAATGACACAATGCTTTCTTCTTATCTTATTTAGAGGGTGGCAAAACGAATAAAGACTTTTAGGGTATGTTTTAGCTTGTTTTTTTCAGTCCGGTGAAATACGGTGTAGGGTTCATTTTGGAAAGTCCGATGTTCATAGATCTCATATCCACCTTTGACTACCAGTGCCCCCCTCTCAATTTAATAACTTTTCCTGAGCTCATAGGGATGGGGGGGGGGAGGATTTTTTTGAGAAGGGGTTTCCATACTTCCCCCTGCTTGTTATGCGCCTTGGCCACTCACATTCATGGTTATAATTTGTAACATGAAATGATCTTATATGCATTCTTATCACTAGTTCATGCATAGGCTTAAATATTAATTTATTTGCCTCAGTGACAGCAAAACCTTAAATTTGCTTTCGATTGATGCAAACATGTTGCTTTTTAATTCCTCTATTTCTTTAACGGTGGAACGCGCGATTGTCAATCATCCATAATTTCTTTGATATATATAGTGACTTCATACAGATTAGACACACAATAGATTCCCTATCTTTTATTTGGCTACAAAAATAACTTAAAATGAAAACAAAAGGTGATTTGTATATGCTTATATTTCAATAGAAAACATAGGCTGAATTTTGTATTTGCTCCTATAGGAAATTAGAAATTTTACAATTTTGCCCAAAAGAAACAGTTCTCAGCTTAATTATTTCAGATGGGGATATTTTTGTCGGAAATCTTTACACAGTGGCGTAACCAGACCTAGATTCAAGTGGAGGGGCAGAAGGGGTGACAAAGGCATTTTCTGAGGGGTTAATTTGGGCCCTTCTCCATAGACCCTGTACAAACAGTCAGTTCATTTGGGGGCTGGTGGGAGGGCTCGGCTTCTGAGCAAGCCCTGCTCCCCCCCCCCCCCCCACCGCCCCCGCTGGTTATGCCACTGCCTTTACACCAGTGCAAAAATCAGAATTTTCTCATTTTTTAGGGACACCTGAAATTTGAAATCTCTCGTTGCACCTTAATGACACAGCCAGCTATTTGCTTTAATGACTGCAAATCATTTGCTTTAATAACAGCCAAGTATTTGCTTTAATGGCAGCAAAACAAATTCCCCTTCTCGTAACAGAATATACTTTACAAAATTCAAAATTAATATATATTTTCTTGTCTTTTGAACAGTTAATCGCAATGTTTCACCATATATAATCAGGTAAGTATCGTGTAATCTATACTCTGTAAACCTAAATCAATAAACTCCCACACCAGTCTCATAAGGACAGGGGCGGCACCAGGGCAAAATCATAGGAGGGGCGAAACATCGTAGGGGGGAAAAACAGTACAAGATGAACTCATGTAGGTTAAAAAACCCTAATTTTTGCGCAATTTATTGCTTAAAACCCGTTTTTCCAGAATTTTGAAATTCTCAGGGGGAGCAGCCGCCCCCCTTGCCACCCCCCTGGCATGCCCCTGCACAAGGAATGCCTGGTATTTGTCAAGTAATATGACCAGTATTTTGTGTATCAGTGTAAGAGATTTGTTTTGTTCTTACATCACGCGCTGTGTCTTCAACGCGCGCGATTTAGACTGCGCCTAAGAGTGTATAGGCATGTTTTGTAGCAAGGCGCAATAATGCTGCGCAGCGCATCAATTAATTTACTTTGTACTTCGAAGTTTATGAAGTATACATGCAAATCTTTAGTGACATTTAAGTGCTCATTTGTGATCCATAAACTTGTCTCTATATCACTACTATAATAGAGTGACCTCTGTGATACAAACACTTAAAGACACTATCAGTGATTCACCCCAAAGAGTAAATATATTTGAATTTGCAGAAATAGCTTAAAAGTGAAGGATAAGTGTGTAGAATTTGCGCAAGTTATTTTTTGCAACTGAAAAATTGACAGAAAAGGAAGCAAACAGCAGTGTTCAAAGATATGAATCTCCATTGAATTATGTGTTGCAGAAAGTGTCCAAACGGACAGTAATGACTAAAATACCCGATTTTGTCCTTATTAGGTTGCTTTCAGTCTTACAGTATGTTAGGATACCAATACCTGTTACAAACTTGCACAAATCTTATTTTTGATGATTTTTTCCATTTTCTGATTCAGCAAATCACTGATAGTGCCTATAAAGCCACAGCCATCAGTCTTTTTTTTCCAAATTCAAAATCCATATTTTTCTCTAAATTGATAGGGCTAGGTCATGTCAGCACTTTATATTGCTGTTCTAAAGCATTCTGAAGCAGTCTTGAAGATGCCATTTACGGCTGTTTTATTTACTAATCAAAGTCGGATCCCGACTTTTGTTAGTAAACAATGCTTAAAAATTGTCATTGTGTTAAAGTGGCACTGGCACATTTTCACAAAATATGAAATTTCTTCAATGCTCACAAATGACAGTCCCAGGGCTAGGCCATAGGAAAAATAGAGATATAGTTTATGCATAAAAGTAGCCTAACCAAAACAGATAGGGACATAGAGGCTAAAGACATTTGTAGGCTACTAACCCTTTTGCCCTAACTTTATAATCAACAAATGTGTCTATTACATGAATATCATAGACTCGTACTCATTCATATTAAAACCACAAAGGACACAGACCGGTCAAACGGGGTGCATGCCGTGGGAATCAACTCCGACCTGTGTTTTCTTGTGTTAAATTTTATTTGTGTTATTTGAAGCATATAAACTCCACCAATAATTTGCACCATTTTTTATCCAAATCGGAGCAACTTGAAAATTTGACCCCTGTACCGTATTTGACCTATTTAGTGCCCGGGCACTTAAGTCACTTGTTTTTTTTTTTTTTGGGGGGGGGGCACTAATTTTGGTACACTTGCGTAAGCTACTTTTGACTGTAAAATCCCTATTAGAAAGCCTTAACTACACGCTGGCTGCACCTAACTTCTACATAAGCATTGGTACTGTATATTACATAGCCTCAACAATTCTTTAACTTAAAATTATAGATTTTTTTAATGAAAATGTTATCAGAATCAATAGTATCCAGAGTAAATAATAACATAATAATAATAATAATAATACCAAACACTCACATTATTTTATTACGGTAGTTGTTGCCACGTCCAAGGAAGATTAAACCCAAAAGCCGCAGCAAAAAAAAAATGGGGCCCGTCAGTCTAGCAATAGATATGCAACACGATTGAGTGTAGGAAAAATGTCCCGCTAAACCTGATATACGAGTTGTAATTATCGGTGAACTTTTAATATACCTATAGACTCTGAAAATGATCAAAGACAATTCGACAATAAAACAACCAAAATAAAACGTTAATTAGGGAACTATTTATAGTACAAAGGACTCGCCTATCATAAAATGGTAGAACCAAATTTAATATGCAATGGGGAAATCCCCAATTCCGATACACAAATGCTCCATCTAAACATGTGCTACAGCTTTCTGGAAAGGGGCTGGCGATTTTGTTTTGTTTATATCACACGCCCTAGATGTTTCTTTTTGTATTCACCTTGTAACTGCTGCAAGATATGTAATTATTTGCTCCAGTAATCGCCAATTAAACCAAAATGTTTGAAATTTTCGCCAGAAAATTGTTTCCCGCTCCTACAAAAAATGGTGTAACCATAAATTTGCATGGAATACCGACGTCAGGTGCAACATCAACATTCATAATGTTCATGTCTCAGCACGCATTGTGAAGTCGCTAGGGCAGGTCAAGAAATGTTGAATGAGATAAAAAGGTTGTGTCATCACATCTTTCAAAATTTTATTTTGGAAATGATATGAGTGAAGGGGAACTTTATTCTTGCAATGTATTAAGGAAAGTCACATTGCATGTTTCATTTTCGCCCCTCCTATGATTTTTCTCTGGCGCTGCCCCTGGGGCCAAAGGTCATCCAGAGGTCAAACGTTTCATGTTTATGTCCCCATTCAGAAATGTTAGGGGAAAATGAGCGTGTGTTCTGATGAATGCTGTATTTTATTGACAAAAAGCTGATACCAGTTGTGTTCAAGTAAAACCATTATCAATATCTTTTCTATGCAGGTTACGAGGCGGCGGCAATGAATATGAAGGTCGTGTTGAGGTCAAGCGACATGAATCTGATCCCACCTGGGGAGTGATATGTGATGACAGATGGGATTTAAATGATGCCCATGTTGTGTGCAGACAGCTAGGATATAGGTAGGTGATTCTGCAATCATGTATTCAGTACATTTTCATACTACCATGTGTCCCCCCAAAAAAACCGCAACACTTTGATGACAGAAGTTTTGAACAAAAGCATGTGAATACTTATTCTTTGTTGCAAGGTAAGATGGGACTGTTAGCTAATGTCCCTGAAAAGTTCATAAAGGTAGAGTTAATATTTTTTAAGATATGACCCCAGAAATCAAGTAACCTGCAGGACCCATTTAACGAAATTGAGGCGCTATTAACTACAAATACGGCACTGTACGTTTTGCGCCCAGCACCACCAATATGGTGGCAGGCGCCATAAGTTTTAAAAAAGCAGTGACTACTTATTTTGTTGTAGGGTAAGATGGGACTGTTAGCTAATGTCCCTGAAAAGTTCATAAAGGTAGAGTCAATATTTTTAAGAGATGACCCCAGAAATTAAGTAACCTGCAGGACCCATTTAACCAATTGAGGCGCATTAACTACAAATACGGCACTGTTAAACGTTGTGCGCCCAGAAAACCAACCAATATTAATCTCTTTAATGGGGATGGCCCGATTTAAGTTAATGAGGTTTTCACCTTGAATAGAATTTTGCCCTTCACCCCAAACCACATAGATAAGTTTTTCGCACGCTATTTATTGTCAATTCCGTTAGGATGTGAGAGCTAAAAATGTGATTTTGTAAGCCCCATAGAGTACAGTGCAGAGCTAATATGGTCCGGACCAAAATTGAGCACATTTTCCGCTCACTAACCTTTTTCCAACCAAACATCCCTATTTCACAGGGTAAAAAAGACAGTAGCTTTCCTCTGATTCCAAATTTCTTACCACTTCTGGTTAAAATCTGGGGGTTTCTTTTGAACCGAGGCTAATTAGCGATCGCCGGGCCATGGACTTTTAAGAGTCACCACCATTTTCCTTTTTTTTAAGACAGGTACGGCCCAACAGAAATATTAACATATGAAATGTTTTTCCAATTGGTAATAAACAATACGGCCCAAAAAAAAAAAATGTTTTTTGAATTGTCCCCTCATTCCGAGCCGGAGCCTAATTTTTGAAATCTTGAAAACGTTTTTGTTTTTCCTTTTACTGTGGGCAAAGAATACAGGCCCTATTTTGACAAATTCCTAAAATGTTTTTTTTTTTCAATTTTTAAACTTTCTGAAATGTCAAAAAAGATGATGTTTAATAAAAAACAGTTTCTTAGCATGTTCTTTGGGTTTCATATGTACAAGATGCATTTTGAGACACGAATCAACTTTGATTTTTTAGGTGTTTTGATTAACTTCTTTAATCAAACAAGCATTTTTCATACAAGCTTGCATTGACATTAAAAAAAAAAGTTTTTTCTCCGACTGACCGAGCCAACTCTAAAAAGTCATCTAGGGACAATTACCAATTTTTTTTGCCTACTAACATGCCATTTTAACACACTTTAAAAGAATGGACATGTTTGTGTGAGTGGAGCAGCGCTGCGCCCATAACATAAGGTTGTGGGTTCAAGCCCCCACTTTGTTGCCATTGTGTTGTACACTGGGCAAGGCACTTTAACCCTTGCCTTTCCTCTCTCCCACCCAGGATATAATGGGTACCCACCCCGGCCATCCTGCTGGGATGCAAAACCAGAACTCGCTGTGCGGGAGGAGGGGGAACCCCCCAAACAACATATATGAAGTGAGTCTGGCCAAATGCCAAAGAAACATAGAGATGGGCACTCTGCCTGGTCGGGCGCCCCATTTGCATTTTTTTTTTTAAAAGATGGAATTAGGAAAGTATGATCAACAAACTGCATTTTGCCCAAAACAAAAAAACAAAAAAAAATTTGTTTTAAAACCAGCATTGGGATTAGGCTAGCAACTGGTTTAGAGCTAATCATTCATCATGTTTTTGTGACAGCACACGAATTTTCCTTAACTCCAATGTAATGACAGAATGAAGATACTGATATTGTTAGTGAGTTTTGTGTTTGACAAATTTTTAACTTTATAAAGTTGGAGAATGTAACATATTTTTTCAGTAACACTCGTTGCAATCCCAATTGCCATTTATCATTTAATTTTAATTTGGAGTTTTTCTTGTCTCGATAACTAGTCAATAGTTTTTTTATATCGTCTTGAAACGTATTTTCAATCACCAATAAATTTAATGATTTTATCTTATCATTAAATATTAAGTAAAAAGCATTTTATTTTGATCCATCGAAGTTGTTCTGCAGAAATTTGGGCAGTACATTTGATTCAATCAATATTGTTATTTTGCCATTGCCATTCCTTGGTGTTAACCAGCCCTCATTTTGTAAAATGGGTCTTGGCGGGATTGCTTTGATTGTTGGGGTCAATTCTTTTAAACTATTGGACTTTATTCACTATGATTATTCCGGATGTTACTTACGTGCTACTTACATTACAATAAGCACCATAATTGTGTTGTTTTTTTGTTTAAAAACGATTGCGGCTGCCCACCAAGTGGTGGTGTGTTTTTTTTTTGGACACAGTGTAGTATAATGGCAATGTTTGAATCATGAAAAGGTGTTAAGCCATACTACTAATCTTTGGTAAGGAAAAAAGCATGTTGCTGATTGCCTGGGTGTCCCAAATTTTACCAACCTTTCCTGGTTTGAATCCCATTTAATGACAATTGCTGGGAGGTTTAATCTGCGGGTACTCCAGTTTGAATATATGTTTAACCCATCTTATTGAGTAGCAAATGCATAAACTCTGTGAAAATGTAAGCAATTTCATTGGCTGATGCCCACGGTTTATGCGCTGCAATATTGGATTATTATTTTTTAGGTTGAATCGCTTGCGTCATACCCCCAGCGTTTGCTACTTGGCTTGTGCCGGCGAAACCATATTTTTTGCGTGTAAGAACCTCGGCCTCCCGGCCGTCCTCCTTCCACTTAAAATTAATGGTATTGCCTTGTTTTCAATTCGTTGTAAAGAGAGTAGCTGTTCCCAAAATCATACCTTTATTCCTCTAAAATAATGTAGTTTTTTCCCTCATATTCACACTTGGAAATGGGCTAATGAATCATAGAAATCCCCAGGGACCCCAGATTTTTACACGAAGTGGTCAACATTTTGGGTATCAGAAGAAGCTAACTATTTTTTCTCCATTACCCCGTGAAATCTTAGGGCGAAGGAATGTTTTTGGCTTGGATGTTTTGAGCGGAAATGTGCCCCCATTTTTGGTCGACCAATAATTAATTTTACACAGTACTCTATAGGGTGACAAAATCACATTTTTTAACCTCCCACATCAAACGGTTGAAATATAGGCGCGAAACATTACAGAAAGGGTTTTGGGACAAAAATTTAAAAATGCAAAGAATACAAAAAAGAAAAATATTATATACTTAAATCGGGCCATCCCCCTTTAAGAAGAAAAACATTTTACTATATACTTGTAATCACAGGCAGGCTGTTTGAAGCCCAACCGTGGCGTCATTCCCCACTTTTGAAGAGGCAAAGGCTGATCTGTCCAGACGATTGAGCTGGTCCCCCCCCAGGCAACGCAGGCGGTCCCTTCACCTAGTATTATCCTGGATGGGTATTCCCGCAAAACTTCGACCGTGAAACGCAAGTTTTTGCTGGGTAACTTGCAGGCAGAATGAAGCTGAGGTTGATCCAAGTGAGTACTAATTTCCAAGATTCCAGAAAAATGTGTACCTGAATTAACTTACAGAGACTTAGGAGAATTTCCAAGAAAGAAGCCGCCCCAATTTTTTGTCGAACCCCGGTTGTTTTTGCATGATTTGGCAATGCTTACCATGTTTAGAGATCACACCTGAAGTGAATAGCCGAATAACGCTGTCCTTTATGTAAATTAAGATTCATGATTTATATTTTCTGTCATGCACGGCAGAAATTCCAAGATGGTTTTCTATGGGGACGATTACGATGCAATGCAAAGTTTCCAAAACAAGGTTTGCGCCGGTTTTCTTTTTTGTACTGTTTTTTTGTGTAACGGTCACCAAGATCCCTCTCCCCAAGGGCCTGGCAAATGGTGTAACTTAAATCAATCCATTAATTGTCTAAGATTGTGGTTTTTTTATACTAATTGCATCTTTCATTGCCTTTTTATAAATATATATTCAATTTGTTTTTCCTACAACTAAAACATTTCACTGACAAAAAGTCCCTTTAAATTACAAGAGCACTTTAAAAAATTGAAAGCAACAGAGATAAGTGGGTTTCATCCAACAAAAAATTCGCTTTTCCCCTTTCCTTTCAAATAGTACTTATATAAACAGTGGCCTATAGTATATGGTGAACAACCTCTAGGACCATTAAATACGGAATAGTAAAACATATCAAGTACAACAATAAATTAAATTTGTTAAATATCTTTTTTTTGAAAAAAATAAACATAGTAGTAAACAGATGTTTAAAAGTTCTACAATATCAAGTCATATCAAATGACACTTTCCAAACATCTTGGTAAAAGCAATGAAAGATGCAATTAGTATCAAAACAAAACACAATCTTAAGACTAATTAATGGTGATTGATTTTTAATTTTAACCTTTTGCCAGCCTGGGGAGAGGATCTTGGTGACCGTTACATCACCCCCCTCTATTAACCAAAATGGCGTCCCCGACATTTGGGTGAATTTTGAGGTTGGAATTTGCCCAGCCCCAAATTCCAATCTAACAATTTACAGCATAATTTGGAATATCACAGAATTTTGGAATAAAACCCAAAACATGGTACGAAACCAACAACTTAAACATGATACATGGAGAAATGCCCTGTGACGTACGTTCCTCTGGCACAAATTAAATGGTGGCCTAACATTCAAATTTGTGAACACTTTTTTTTAAGTTTCTACAATCATTATCATCACTAAATTAACATCAAAGCACTGGAGTTGAAATCATGCATTCACTAAAGCATAAACATTTTTAATTTTTTATTTTTTTTATATTTTTGAAACAAACTTAAAGAAATACTTGTACAAAACAAATGCTCACTAACCCCGATCTTTTTGACAGTGTTTTAAAATAGTAAAAAGTAACTGTTTATCAAATTAAAGATAAACTTCTTAAAAATAATACGTTACTAATATTGGGGCAAATATATTCCAAGAAAACAAATTACAACATTCTGTTAGTTTTTGCAAAAATATTTTTTGGCTTGGCACAGCATGTAAGATCAACAGTTCTGTGGATCTCCAAGTCCAAAATTTCAAAACACAACAGCTCAATTTCCCTGTAACCTTCAACAGAATAGAAGAAATATAACAGTAAATGAATCAATAGGCCCTAAACAAGATCAAATTCAAATGATCTTTTTAGATAAATCAGTGCTTAAAAGCAACTAGTTGATCACCTTAGATTAATGACAGTGCTATAAATATCAAACATGGCACTTATCGCAAAGGAGAGCACAAAACTCTTTAGGTCAGGCAGGAGAAGCCTTGCTTGAGCAATTGCCAGGAAAGCTCAAACTAACCCGTTTTTTTTTGATTTTACCCTAAAGCATGCATCAGTTTATATTCATGATTACATTTTGCAAATATTGCAACAAACTTTTAAAACTAAACCCAAAACCCACCACAAACAAAAAATACCTTACATATTAAACCCCTGAAATTTGAAGTTTACGAATAAGAGAAAAAAGTTGTTGTTGACGAATACGGGCTAATGATTCATCATCTTCCAAAGAATTCCAAAGCAAAATGGTACTTAGAAGTGGACTCAGGCATGGTGAAGTTCCAAAGTAAAAAGTGCAATTCCAGTTCCATTTTAGAAGATATCCAAAGTAAGCCCAGAAATACCAAAAGTTTGTTATTATTCCTTACACAATTCCTCCTCACTCTCGGCTGCATGAAGTTCACTAATAGAAATACAGATGGTTCAGTCAAAATTGTTAAGCACAGTTCCCTAAAGCTCAATCTGAAAAGCTGCAAGTTCAAAGTTCCAGGTCGTGGGTGCCCTGATCAATCGTTGAGAAGTCCAAAAAATCGCGAAGCCCCCCGTTTGGGCGCAAAATGTAACAGTAGAAATAATGGTACTTGTTGTGGAGTTCACTCGCCGACTGATCGTGTGGGCATTTACTCGATGCGATAAAACAATGAAGAAAACACAATGAAGACCAACGCAGCTATGAACTTTGGAAGATATAGCAAGAGAATGTTATACACGATTTTTGGCCAACTTCATATATGGAAACCATTAATGTAGACCCTTCAAATTAATGGAATATACTTGAATTAATATAAATGGCCTAGTTTACACAGTGATGGATTTGAGAGGTTTGAGCAATGGAAGCGCTCTGATTGGAAGTGAATCATTGCCTAATTTTGGACCAAGGACCTGTTTGCAAAATGATCTAACATCACACTTTGAGCACCACCTAAATTACAAAACTCTGCAATAGTATCAAATAACTTCTTAACAATTATTTACCATGGCCCTAAGCCAAAACTTATTACTTGTTGAAGAGGTTGAAAGAATATACATGTAGCTACAAAGTTTTCATTCAGTGTTTAATCCTGCTTAAGTCATGCCAGACAACATAATGGTACCCCTAACCGAAGTCCCGAATTACTCAAGCCGAAGAGAAGATTGACTTTTGGATTGTCCCTCTGTAAACAACTACTTTGTTGAATTGACAAGGCCCCCATACAGAGTTTGATAATTTTGCGTTTTCTATACGTGAAATTATACATGATTTAAATTCTAGTTAAAGAAAAGAACCAAAACCGAGAAAAAAACCGAAAAAAAAAAAAAACCCCACTCACACACCAGACCACAGACAAACAATACAAAACCAAAGTGATTTGGAAATGGAAAACAGTACAAACAGTATAATTCCATAAAAACTCGTTATTTTTTTCCGTGTCAAATACACGGAAAAATAGACAGCAAAAAACCAAACAAACCGACCTAAACGTCTAAGAAGTTACACCCGGTTAAGAAAAATAAAAAAAGCACCCCTCCCCTCCCCCCTCCCCAAAATGAAAGTTGTTGATAAAAAGTAGGAAATTCTTTAAAGACGAGAACGGTAACAAAACAAACACAACACAAATTCAGTAATCGACATTAACGTTACATCTACCACTCTAATCAATTGTCTATATCCTGGTTCAAAATCGATAACCCCGTCTTTGTTATGCGATGGTTAAGAGCTGCTTGCGTCTTCGGACTTAAACACTTCGGACTTCGGTAGGAATGCGAACATAATAATTAGAGTTGCCAGCCATCTCAAAAAGCCTAACCAAAAAAACCATCTCTACCCCATCTTACTAATTTTAAACACATTGCTGGACCAGGGTTTTGCATGGTCACTCACACTACTCTATTGAATCAGAGACCCATTTCATGGTTTGCCTAATCCCCACACTTAAAACATTTCACTGAACAAAAGTCCTTTAAATTACAGCGGCAAACTTGCCAATGAAAGCAACATGAGATACTGTTGTTCAAACAATAAATAGCTTTTCCTTCATAATAGTACTTAAAGATAAACATTGGCCTTATAGATAGTGAACAATCCTCTAGACATTTAAAAATACTGAATATTAAAATCTCAGTAACAACAATAATATTAATTTGTAATAGCTTTTTGGATTGCATATAGAGGTTTATTCCTCTTTTAATCGTCGGCGATTAGCGTGCTCAAACAACCATGCTTACGGTACACAAGGAGCAGTAGTGTCGATGCTAACCATGCACCGCTTGAACGACCGTAACAATTTTTCATTTAGGTTGGAAAATATCCGGGGAATATCTGACAAGTCAAACTATTTCTGCCACGTTTTTTTACCCTCTGTCTGCTTATATTTACAAAGAAAGAAGGAAAATGTATGACGGAAGCTTTAGTGGTATGTAGGAAACAACTCATTCGTGTCCCCCAGGAAAAAAAATAGGTTGAGATTTACAAAGCAAAACCAATCATGCTATTATTATTAAGGGCCTATGCATCAACTTGGAGTTTCCCCTTCTCCCTGTTATCAAAGGATGAAAAAGGTTGTCTCCGTTACTCTGAAATTTGCGTAGATGGACATGTCGGGATATTTTAAGTACAAACACCACGCCTTTGAGCTCCTTTGGGGTCACCAACAGCTGATAATATTTAACAATATGCCCCACTACAAACTAATATCTGGTAAACTCGCGTTGGATGAAAACCCGGCAGCCCGTTCAAATAGTGCAGTGGAGTGGCGGGGTCTAGTAGTGCGGCTTGGCCCGAAACGCGCCCCTGAAAACCCATGCTACCTGTTTGTGGCGATACTATGACGCGACAAAACGCCCGTGCAGTGAACTGTTTTACAACTCGGCACCCTCCCACCAACAACTTATGCAAAGTATTTCATATTCCCTAAATGAAGAAATGCATGTTTACTGGAAAATACATTTGTTTTCCCCCGTCATGTTTTTTGTTTCTTGGGGGATCGTCCTAAGCCCATATACTTTATGCAAAATATATTACAAACACCGCTTTAAAAAAGAACGCTTTCGATCTGAACTTAAGGTCAGGTTTTGAACAATATTTGGTTTTATAATCAAATTGTTTCTTTTGTTAGAAGCTTTAGCTCTAATCCAGGAGTCAAAATTATTCCATGAATAAAATTAACCTAACATTCCATCCTGTGATGTAACTTTACTTTTTGTAAACAAGACGAAAAAGAAAGCACTCTCGCTAGAATCTGGCTCATTTGGCGTGTTTCCGGTCCTCGCAATCGTCAGTTTATAATTAAAGTAGTGATAAATGCGGGATGACTGACTGCGTTGTTCGGCATTTTTAATTTCACAGAAAATATAAATTACTATTCGATGTTATGAAGTTTTCTGAAATGATTCCCGAAATACCAGGGAAGTCATGGCGGATCCAGGGGATTTGAAAAATGCAAAATTTACCGGGGGCTGAAAGGCTGTAATGGTCCAACTAAGCTCAAATGGGCTGATTTTGCAGATTGTTGAAAAAATTAAACCGGGAGGGGGCGCCGCGCCCCCTCCGCTCGCCCCCTCCCTGGCTCCGCGCCCTGAAGGTGGAAATACAAACGGAATTGGCCCATTCAAAACAAGGTTCTGACAATGCTTTGCCCGCTTTGTATCATGTATGTGCCCGTAAACAGTAAACGTAATCATGTTGAAGATTCGCCGATCGATACGAAGACGTCACAGAATAACCTCTATAAAATCAAACAGTAGTAGTAGAACCTTATGTTTCAAGTTTCTACAATACAGTCAGATCAAAATGCACTTCCAAACATAACTTGGATACAGCAATGAACATGCAATTAGTATAACAAAACACCCCTAACTATTAATGTGATTATTTAATTTAAACCTTTGCCAGCCTGGGGAGAGGATCTTGGTGACCGGTCCATCACCCCCTCTACTGCCAAAAACTGGCGTCCCTACTTGGGGGTGAAATTTGAAGTTTGGAATTTGCCAGCCAAATTCCAAGCTAACAAATTACAACAATAATTTGAATATCACAAGAAATTTTGACATAAAACCAAACATGTCCGAACAATAAATCTTAAACATATAGATGGGGAGAAAGGCTGTGACAGGTACTTTCACTCTGGCACAAATAAATGGTGGCCTAACATTCAAATTGTAAGAACACTTTTTTTCAAGTTCTACATTATTTATCACGAAATAACATCAAAGCCTGGATTGAAAATCATGCATTCATAAAAAGCATAAAACATGTTATATAATACACAACGAAAATGGGCATAAGAAACAAACTTAAAGAACTACTTGTACAAACAAATGCATCACTACTATGAAATCTTTTTTGCATTGTTTTAAAATAGTAAAAGTAACGGTTTCAATTTAAAGATAAATTCTTATGATAAGTTACTACTATTGAGCAGATTAATATTCATAAACAAATTAACAAATTTCTGTTGAGTTTGTGAAAATATTTTTGGCTTTGCACAAGCCATTACGATCACACTGCTTGTGATTACAATTCCAAATTCAAACAAAAACAGGCTCAATTTCCTGAGACCTTTCAACAGAATATAAATATCAAGTAAATGATCAATAGGCCATAAAACAAGATCAATTCCAAATGATCTGTTAATAAATCAGTGCGTAAGCAACTATTGATCAACCAAAATTAATGCAGTGCGCATAATAATCAACATGGCACTATCGCAAGGAGAGCAGCAACTCTTAGGTCAAGGAGAAGCTTTCTTGAGCATTGCCAGTAAACTCAAACTAACCCTTTTTTTGATTTTACCTAAAACATGAATCAAGTATAAGATTCATGATTACAGTTCATTATGCAACAAACTTAACAGCAAAACACCCACAACACAAAACTAACAACCTTACTATTAAACACATAAATTTAAGTAAGAATAAAGATAATCAACCGTTGCTGATTAAGCAACAAACTTAACTTAATGAATTATAAACTAGTACAAATTTTTAAAAAAATATAACACTTTTCAACAATTTAAGCAAATCAAGTCCACCGGCGAGAGAGGAAAGGGTTCATATTCGTGTTAAACACTTTTTGTTTCAAATCTGTTCAAAACGTTCTTGTTTTGGTGGTCTGCAAGAAACCGATCCCGTGAAAGTTTGAAGAGAAATTTGTATCCTCCTTAAAAATCTAAAAAATCTCCTCCTTCACTTTACATGCTATTTTTTTTCAATTTCAATTTTTTGTGTCACCCCCATCTGCAATAGGGCATATATGGTTGCTTTGGTAGTGTGTATTGTGTGTGGTGGTCTCTGAATGGTAAAAAACCTTGGATATAACCTGATATAACACAGCTACAGTGTATATTAGACTTCCCATTTTTTAAGTTAAATTTTTAGGCAAATACCAATCCTGATATTAACTGTAGGCAAAGGGCCAGTAAAATTCAAAGAAGATTGAAAACTTCCCTAATTCCTTGTTTTCATGTTGTCAAATTAACCAAGATAGATGGAGAATTCAATTAACCATCTATTTCTTTTCCTTATTGCAAATTGCCTGCCTTAAAACTCTAGTAAACGTGCCAAGAACAATGTCGGGATTGGAAAGGGAGGGGGAATTGGAGATATCCAGCAATTTTTGATTAGACTTGCTTGAATTATCATAACACTAGTAGCAGCAAGCCGATAAATTCCTTCAAAAAAACTTAACAGGGGGAAAGAAAATGAGTGTTTTAAACATTTAACATTTGTATAGTTTGCTCTGACCACCTTTAGGAAGTCCACGGTTATGATCATAAGCCATTTCCTTTATGTAACAGATAAAATTTGAGAGACGAATTAAATGTGATTTCAGAATTGTTGTAAAATTAATTATGCATTTTCAATATCAAGACTCTTAGAAGGCAATCAAAAAGTGGGTAATAACTTCATGTTAAACATCTCCTTATGGCTATTGAACCAAGGTCATATAGCCAGATTGATTTTGGCATGGGTGGCAGAATTTTTCACCAAATATTGACTTGCTGGGAAAGTAGACTTTTAACCCCTCTACCAATGTTTTTTTTTAACATTTATCTACAAACTGTTTATGAAAAACATTTCATCAACGTACATTTCCTTTTACAGTTCTCCCTCTCCCCAACATCCTTATTTCTCTCATTCACTATCTTCATCTCATTTTTCTATCTCTATCCTTACTTTTTCTTCACCTCTACCTCATCTATCTCTTACTCTCATTATGAAACCTCAGCCAGAACACGTTGAAAAGTTTCTGTCCTTGTTCCAATCCCAGTATCCTTATCCCATTAAGTGTTTTGTTAGCATAGAATATTGTTTTTTTTTGTTTGTTTTTCTTTGGTTTTTGTTAGATGTAATATTCTATATTATCCCTTACTTGTATCTTATTGTAATATTGAGTGTATTTTACTTGTATGTGTATGTATTACGGGCCAGCAATACACCGATAAGCCCTATCGGGTTCCCATTACTGGTGCCTAGCATATCATTCCCTCCCCTCACCTGTTCATCTTAGTACAATGGGATACGTTTATGTATTATTATATATATAGCGGTATTATACATTTCATGTCATGTACGATTGTTATGCTGAATAAATTGAATTCTTGAATCTTGAATCTGAATCTTTTTGGAGCACATTTCAACGTTTTCTCTGACAATGGCCTTTTGGATGGGTAATTGTATGGGTTGCTCACAACCTCATACCCCACTAGCGCCTTGTTCACGGCAGCTCTACCAACTTCATTCATTCATTGGTTTCACACGTTCTTATATACAATGTCATCATATACGGAGTTGACATATTATATCCTCCTCCCCTAAAACAAAAAAAAGGGCAGATTTCACTCTATTAACACCTAATTTGAGGTCTCCATTTCACCGTGGCCCTCATGTTCCTGCTTCCACTCGCTAGTTCAATAAGCCCAACCACTGCAAAACCTGACACAACAGGTATTTTGTGGTTCTACACCTAGACTATAGATCCTGGGGATACATCCCCTTACCATAATTTTGATGAGGGGGGAGGTCAATACAAACATCCCCCCCAAGTGATGTGCCCATCATGTGGTTTGACCAATAAAAAAAAAAAAAAAGAAAAAAAAAAACCTCATATTTTTACCATAATAGTTAAAAAATGGTAAATTTCTGCACGCTTTGCGCGCATTTTGGTTCTAATTACAGTTACATTTAACAATTTTAGTTCTAAATGGCAAAATTTTTTTTTTGCGCGCTTCACAGTCCATGTGCTAGTTAATGGATTTCAGAAACCCTGTTTCATTTCATAAGTTTTTCATCACTTCCATCCCCCAATATCAAAGAAATTTACGGCCACTGGTGGGCTTGACGGTCAATGTGTTTTCAGACACCATGTTGTGGTTGCACGTGCGTTTTTCGGCACTGCCTTTCTAGTGGCGCATGGATTACGCCAGCGCTTTGAATCAGTGCCGCGATTTTAAATGTTACAACTATCAACACAATGACTTCACGGACTCATATGAAGGTAAAAGATGAAAGTGGTAATCTAAAATCCTAAGAAATAGATAACAATATGATGTCAGCATGTCCCTCACACCTCCCTGCTTCATGGGCCAATACCCATGGGCTAGTTAGTCGTTTAGAATGGACATTGACACGACATTGGCACATAAATAGGTTGAGAGTTGGTAGAATTTAATGGTCATAAATGCAAATTTGGAATCAATGGGTTTAAAGGACGTTGAATCAATTTGCATTTTGACTTAAATTTCTAAAAGTATTTTCAACGGTTCCAACATTGATTGCCCGTTAGGAATGGAGATTGTAGGAACTATCTCCAGAAAATAACTTGCTAGGCGGCGATACTAGTGAGCATCTTGTACAACTAAGAATAAGGAGTGATGTCATAGGCGTTCAATTCAAAAAGCCGTGTTAACAGGCGCATCGGGAATTTGGACCCATAATTGCGAGCGTAGAGAATTGGCAGGCGGGACACGCACTCAAAATATCTTTTGGCTGATTCATGAAGACAACACTCCACGAACACACTTTTTACCATACACTCACATATTTATAAATTATCTAAAGGTTTTGCCGCCGGGCCACCGCTACTCCATTCGAGCAGACACTCAAAAGAATACTCAAACCACCAACAAATGAATCAAGGCACGTTTCCCCCCCGGGGTTGCTAATTACGACGTCACAAACAAACACCACCCTCACCATGCATATGTTTGTCATGTGATCTATTTCCAACCAATTACTTGCATGGGTCGTGCATTGTACAATCAGGGGAAATCCGATGCGCTGTGACACAAGGTTCCGATAGTCCATGTGAATTGAATGTTAAACACGAAAGGTCTACACTAGCGAAACGGTATAATGGAACAATATCATGGATGGGAAATGTTTTGAAGAAGTGTGGTTTTGCCTTGTGCATATTAGCAATGTCAGTAGCATTCAAGAAGATGTCAGAACTAAAACACTGACATTTTCGCTAATATGGACTTTGATCTTTTGCAACACAAATTGCACTAAGTATCTACGAAATTATTATGAGCAAAATGAGAATGAAATGTAATTTGAGAATTTGGCCCAGGGCCAAGCTTTCAGTGCTTTGGTATAGTGCTATACAAGTGACCCAACCAAGGTTAATTATATTAAGCAGTGGCGTGCTTTCCAATATGATCTAATCAGATTTTTACATGTCTGTAACAAGTACGGGTACCCTAACATACCCTGCAAATGATAAGACCAGAAGCAACCTAATAAGCAGGGCTGGAAAAAATGCATATTTCCCGGGAAGATAGTCACATTTCCCATAGATTTCCCACCATTTGTTGTCTGAAAAGTCAAAATTTCCCTCCAAATGGTCAAATTTCCCAGGAAGGAGCTTCCTAGATTCCCCATTTTTTCCCACCATGCTAATAAGCACAAAATTGGATATTTTAGTCATTACTGTTCGAACAGACACTTACTTCAACACATAATTGAATGGAGAGTCATATCTTTGAAGACTGCCGTTTTCTTCCTTTTCTGGCAATTCTTCACTTGGAAGAAGTAACTTATGAGAATTATACAGACTTATTCAATTTTATGCATTTCCTGCAAATTTAAAATATTTTGACTCTTTTGGGTAAATCACTGATAGTGTCTTTAAAGAGACATGAGGAGATTTCCAGAAAGAAGTACCCCCAATTTTTCTCGAACCTAGGTTTTTTACATATTTGGAATGCTTACCAATGTATTAGATCAGACCTGAAGTGAATAAGCCGAATACGCCGTCTTTATGTAATAAGATGATGATTTAGTAGTTTCTGTCGTGCACGACAGAAAGTCAAAGCATTGTTTTGTATGGGGAACGATTATGATAGCAGGCAAGTTCAAAACAAGGTTTGCGGTTTCTTTTGCACCTGTTTGTCCAATAAACCTTACAAACGTTCTCGGTAGGTGGTCTACCAATGTATTTAGAAATACACCCCTTGGTTTTTGGGTATTATATATGATACCCAGATCTCACAAGGTCAGTTCATGTCAATGTATGTACAAGTACAACCCACTGAACTGTGTCCTTGGTGGATGAGCATATTGGAACTCATAGTGATATGAGTTGTTCATAGAAAAGAGTTAAAAGTTTATGTAGAGGTGAGTTGAGCTTGTTGTCCTAAAATACTGGTTCAACTGAAGTGAATGGCGTTCACCATACTTGCAGTGATCATTTGAGAATTGCTTCACCTAAAGATATGAAAAACATGGTGTCTGTGGTAGTTGATGGGTCAAACCCAATTGATGTCACTGTTTAAAAATTCACAAAATGTGAAAGCTATCACACACTTAATTTATAGTAATTTGTTTTTGTCACCTGAGCTGCAAAATTCCCCATAGTTGATGTTGTTGTCTAATTGCACTCAAGTGCATAGTGTTAAGTGTGTTGTTTGTTGTATAAGCTGCACGGTTGATGCCCTAGGTTGATTGTTTTACCTGTAGTTTGTTACAAATTCAAAAGGTGCTTCAATTGCTGAGAAAATAGCTGTGACTTGATCAATACAAATCAGTGTTTTTGCATGTGCCAAACAGTCTGGATTTGTGAAATTTCAACTTTGAAAATGAACCTCAGCTGGGAACCTCACTGCCATTTTTTTGTGAACAAATTGTTGCAGAGAAAATAAGAAAATGGTTTCACAGCAATCTTGAAAAGTAGACTTTGGGGAAAAAATACAAAAACTGGAAGTAAACAATTTGGCAGAAAGGTCTTAAACTTACATTTGAATGATGACCATGTTTTTTAACAAATATTCATCTTCAAGACAGACCATCTGATAAGGAAAGTCAAAATCATATCTGCTATTCGACCAAACAAAATGGAAAACTTCTGAAATTGACAAATCTGTGTGAACCTTGTAAAGTATCTCTCATTATAGTTGGGATGTGGGAATTACTGCCTTTAAAATTAGTTTTGTGCATGCAACATTATGCAGAGAGTCAGACTCAAAGTCTATTCAATTAGGGCTGGAGTGTAGATCAGCAAATGGGTGGTGCACTGGAGAATCCAATGCATGAAAAGGGTATGACACTTAGCATGTATTGTTTGTCTGAAGTGCAGTGTTTTTCAGAGTATTTTATTGTCCCCGCCAAACGAGTTTGGAACGGGGGCTATAAAATGAGCAGCATGTGTCCGTTCGTTAACCCAGCTTGTGTGCAATTTATCTGGAGTTCCGTAGGGAGACGATGATGTAACTTGGTGGAAAGAAGCGGGTTGATAAGTTCTCGACTTGAAAAATTTTGGGCATAAAATATGGTAATTAAGTATCTAATTTTCCCGCAAGGCTTGTATACAAGCTGTCTGGAGTTATGCGTATAATGATTTAACTTGGTGGAAGGAAGCGGGTTGAAGAGTTCTCGATTAGATTTGGGGCATGTTTCAGGCAAATTACATATGCAAATGAGCTAATTAATATGCAAAAATCAGAGTAATCTCTATATTTTTGAAACGGTACATTGGATGCGCAAAATTTTCTTCACTGCATAAAAACTCATCATGGTGCGCATCTTAGCCATTTGAAAGTGTGCAATATGTGGCTCAGGTATGCAAATGAGCTAATTAAATATGCATAATTGCTGTATTGCTAAAAATGGTACATCAGATATACAAAATTTCTTCGTTATGTGAAAGACCACTCTGCCATACATCTTTTGTGTGAATCGTAATTGGGTCAAAGTGCTTGGGGCCAATTAAAGGGGCATTTTTTGATGCAATCGATCTAATGTGCAATTACTGTATCGCTGAAACAGTACATCAGATATACAGAATTCCTTCACTACATGAAAGGCTATACACTGCCATACATCTTTTGTGTGAATCGTAATTGAGTCAAAGTGCATGTGGGCCAATTAAAAGGGCATTTCTTGATGCATGATTAAATATGCGTAATTGCTGTATTGCTGAAACGGTGCATTGGATATGCAAGGGAGAGTGGTGGGGTGTCGGGGAGGGGTGGCGTTGGGGTGTCCGGGAGTGGGAGGATAGGGTGTTGGAGAGGGGAGGGGTGGCACCAAAATAACATTGCCTTAAGAGACAAATATTAATTCTATATCAGCCCTTCAGCAAGCAGGACAATTTTGTTTAATTTATTTTTTTGTTAAAAAAAAAAAAAAAAAAAAAAAAAAAAAAAAAAAAAAAAAAAAAAAAAAAAAAAAAAAAAAAAAAAAAAAAAAAAAAAAAAAAAGCTGCCATGAGATATGTCTGTGTGCTGCCATGTGTCAGGATAACTTAATTGATCTTTCCTTGAGTTTGTGGCTCTTGAAATGGTTCAGGTGACACAGTCATGTGAAGAACCATTTCAAGAGACACTGACCAAAGACTTGGCATTTATTTGATGGAAATTTCTGACAAATGGCAGCTATACTATGATGGACTGGGCTGGCTACATCTCTTAGCAGTATAGGAAATGGTTTTGCTTGTTAGCATGGTATGCATGAGAATGTCTGCATCAGAATGCAGATGCTGCTTGCCCACCTGAATATCTGCATGTCTGCCATATTACACAAGGCCTTTGTGAACTGCACTGCCCTAGGGCTAACGTCTGGTATAATGGATCTTGTCTCTTTGGTAGCTGAACAAGACTCATCAGACCAGTCATTTGCCCAAAGTCTTGCGGGTGCCAAGGCAATCCAGAGCAGAAGACCTGTACAAGTTGTCAGAATCCCCTACTCCTTACTGCCAGATTGGTTTCTGGAAATGTTAGGAATTATAGAAGTCAACCAAGATGACACAGAAAGCCAGGGTTTCCCTGCGCTGCAAGCACCTCACTGCAACTAACGATGGTTTAGTTACAGGGAACGAAGACGGGAGCGAGAGCATACAAGGTGAAGTGCTAGCTGGGTCAACTAGCAACTGCTTGTTACTGTAAGGCATGTACAAGTGTTGGATGGAATTTCTGTTTACATTCTGTCTGCCTGTTTTGCAGTTGTACTCATTTATATTGGGTTGGTACATTTTGTGACCCTGCTTTGCCTGACACGACTCTGAATTCAGCAGCTTTTACAGAATAAAGTGCATTTGGCTTGCATAGCCTGTATATCTGCATGTGTTTCTGTCCTCTCTAGAGATACTGTGCATGTAGCGTAGACATTGTCTCCTTTTATTAAGGTGCTTGCTTTGATTTGATCACTGGATCAGAAACTGCAGTAATATTAACCCTAACTTCCTGTTTTTGAACTCTGTGCCTAGTTTTATGGTATATTTCAGCTTTTTTCAGCTCTTTTCTTCTAATAATTCTCAGCTCACAATTGGTCTTTGAAAAATTTTGAGTCTCAGTAGGATATTATAAACAGTGCATAAAAATGAAATTTTTAGGAGTATTACTATTAAAGGCATTTGAAAATAATAAGCATTTAGTTATTCCACTGAACATCAAACATTTAAACCACTGATATAACTGGAGTTCTAATATCAGCTGATAAGAGGATTCTTATAAGTTATTTTGAAGCTTTGCATCCTTGTTACAATTTGATCAGGTAGGAGTAAAATTGAAGTCAGCATAAATATTACTTCAGGAGCCATTTAAAGAATATTGTTAGCCTTATGAGGACGTTTTGGCTTTCTTGATGCCTGCAGTCATAGGTCAAGAGCCCTTGTTGTCTCCAGGAGGGGGGGGGGGTCACTCACATATGAGAGTGTACACATGCATGACCAAATTTTTTTTAAGCCCCCCTAAATGTAAATGAGTTTTTCTTTGTGAGCAAAATTACCTCTAAATAAGTTTTTATCGCACTTTCCCCCAAAATTTTACCCACTTAACAAGTTTTTAGCGCGTTTTCCCCCCTAAACAAATTTTACATGAATGTCAACAATTGTCTTGATTTGGGGTTACAAAAGATCATTATGTATGTTGTCAAAGAGCATTCTTGGTATTTCCACTCCAAACACCCATGAATATGTCAGATTTTGACATCAAATTTAGATTCAGTAACAAGTTCATGATGCTTTCCAATTCAAAATATTGTTCCCAACTTCCCAAGTATAAAAAACAAGCTATACAAATCCATCGGAAAACACCACGGTGGACTAAAAATGCATGACAAAATAAGATAATGCTGCAGAATTTTGCAGCTTAGTTTCATGACATGCCTGTACTACTAATGTCTATTGCTAAAATGATTTGTATATGTGGTCCATCTACTTCATATCCTATTTAAATGAAATGAACAAAATCACAAGCTAACAAATGGTGTATTCCATTGCTCCCGTCCGCCCGTCCGTAGGCCTACCTGTCATATAACTTTACTGTCGCTGTTTGTATGCATGATTGACACAGAAGTCTCAAATGCAGATTGTGACCGCTTTTATTGATGATCCTGGCTACTGCGTTCATAACACTGTCAATAGACCATTTGCATGATCCCCGAAATGCATCTCGTATTGTGCCCATTTCCATCCACTTTTTAAAAAAAAAATTGTTGTTCGTTCGCGTCGCCGAACAGTGCCTAAAATTACAATACAAAATACCTTTTCACGTGAAGTTAATCTTACAAAAATGTAGAAGAATATCAAAGGAACAAAAAACAATCGAGAAACTGATGTTGAAATTCACGACAAAAGTGATATTTTGCGATCGTAACTGTGCCCTACTTTTCACCTGCTGGGTGATTACACAACTATAGTGCAACGTCACAGATAGGGCAAGTTTTCTGGTATTCTCTTTACGCTTTTAACCGTATGTTCTTAGCCGACTTGAGGCTGGTACAAGTTCCCGGATGGAAATGGGCACAATACGAGATGCATTATGGGGATCGTGCAAATGGTCTATTAATACTAGCAACACTGCGAGTGATGATGCGATAGGTGCCTGCGAGGTTCTTTGTATTTTCAGGATTTGATGCATCCTGGCATTGGTGCTTCACAGACATAAAAAATTTCAAATCACCAACAAAATTCTAACAAGGAATGTAGTTTTTCGGAGTAGGAGTGAGCGACAATTGGTACAAAATGCGTAAATTAAATGTACCCAAAACGTGTTTGAGTCTAATTTAAAACCTACACTTTTTCATGAAAGTCGGCATTTTTGATACGTCAAGCGTGACGTGCCCAACATAAAAAAAACACCCCCTTTCACATGTTTTTTTGGTTAATGCATGTGTACATCATTATACTTGAGTGGCCTCTGGGTGTGGTCTATGACCAAAAGCAGCATTAGGGATGCAAACTTTGCAACACTTGTAACTCTTGGCCTACATATGCAAAGTGGCATTTGATCGATTGATTAGTTGGTTGGTTGGCTGATAGGTTGATGATTGGGTGATCAATCATGATCAATCCATCGACCAACCAAACTATCGAATGACCATCCAACCGACTGACCAACCGATCAATGGATTGATCGTTCAATCCATCAATAAATCCATGATTAATCCTTCGATCCATTGATGAATTCATCCATCAAAAAATCAACCGATCTATCCATGGACTGTACATCACACTATAATTCGCTACATTTTTACACACGTTTTTTGCCACTGAAGTATCCGAAGTATAGGTAAGACATCGTGCTGCAATTTAGTCTTCGGATAAGTCAGAAAATTATGATAAAACTCATGCTTCCTATTGTGGAACCTCAACCCTTCAACCCAGGTAGATTCTGTACAAATGATGTATGATGTCATCGCCCAGCAGCTTGTCGGCAGCGGATCTTGTTATTTGCCTGACAGTATGCACATGTATGCATGCGCCTGTTTTGTTCAAGGCTGATTAATCTCTCGATAGACTAATTCTTTGCTTTTTGCATATTGATGAACATAAGCATTTTTATGAGAGAAGAAGTATGTTTGGATAAATATCATGCATTGATATTTGTCAATGTACGGTGTGTATGTTAATAAGCATACGCGTGTGCTTAGAACATTTATGCCCGACGTTGGATTGATTCATTTTATGGGTGGGTGTGTGCATTTTTCATTAGGAACATTACTGCATTGGATTTCTTGCCGTATTCAGATTTTTGTGGGCCGCCAGCTATAGCTGGCAGGACCACTTAGCAATCCGTTGTGCGTGTGTATGTGTGTATGTGTGGATGTGTGGATGTGTGTATGTGTGGATGTGTGTGTCACAAATTTTTAAGTTTTTTTTAAATTGACCTCAATTGAAAAAAAGTTAACTTCAATTGGAACCAAACTTCTGTCATAGGGGCACAAAATGGATCGTCATATGTAGATAGAGTCACTGGTCATGTTGAAAGGTCAAAGGTCATGTGAGGTCAAGTTGAAAAATGGGCTAAAAATGTAAAATTCATCTAAATTGAAAACTTGAAGTTCAATTGGAACCAAACTTTTGTCATAGGTGCACCATGCGATCCCTCATATGTTGATGAGATCAAAGGTCACGTGCCAGGGTCAAAGGTCATGGGGCGGCCCACAGCTTATATTCTTTGAATATAGCGAGCGTGAAAGCTGAAATCCGCGCGAAATTCTAGTTTTGTCTGCTTTAATAACATTTATGAATTAGGTTGTCTGAATATTTTTAGTTTCTCGTTCATTGGCAAAAATCAATGCACTTGCGTCAGTTTGACCAGACTCTTAATGGCACTCAACCATGCAGGGCTCGTGGCATTATTCGTTGTCAAACTGAACATATGTGCATTGATTTTTTGCCAATGTACTCGAAGCTAAAATATGCCGACATTAATCTGTAATTGATGTCACATCCTCTGTAGGTACACATAAGTCATTGCCTTTTTCTCATAAAACACTGACCTATGACCCCAGGCCAAAGATAATGCTTGTTGTGTTCATTTGAATGCATTTTTTTTTATTATGATACCAAATGTGCCGATCATGAAAATGCATATTCTTGAAATTAAAGTCTGACTCAGAGATTTCGAAATATTATTTTTTTGTGTAATAATGAAAAATAGTCAACTAGAACTAAAGATAGTAACCTAAAATGCACAATTCCGAAATTTGAGATGAATGGGATTTTTCGTTTGAGCAGTAAACATTTATGGTGTAGCAATTGTCCCATAGGATACTGTGTAAACCAAAAATTCCGGATCCGGGAATTTTATCACAAAGTTGTGATTTTCTATATGAAGGAATTCGATTTAGCTTAGCAAATTCACACAGTGATTAGGATATGGACAAGCATTATGTACATGCAAAAAACACGGATTTTTTTGGAAATTGAGGGCGCCCTCCTCAGGAAATCTCTGAGTCGGTCCTTTAACTTGCACGGCCTAGATGGTTAATATGTTTATTTTCATTTGATTCTCTCTATTCAGCTTCTCCGGAATGTTACACAGACAGCAAAGGCATTGATTATCGTGGCTATGTATCCGAAACAGAAACAGGCAAAGCCTGTCAGCAATGGACAGCCCAAACTCCACACGTGCCAAATTACACACCCCAGGAATTCCCCGACCACATAGGAGATCACAACTATTGTAGGAACATGGGCGACTCGGACAGGGTGTGGTGTTATACTACAGATCCGACGGTGCGCTGGCGGCCGCTGGCAATTTTGGTGCCATTGGATTCTCCACGACAGTGTGTCACCGTGGTATGTAAGAAGTTGGTTTGATTTTGATTTAAGGGTAGGCCAAATTTTTTGTGGGCTGCCAGACCTTTTCAAGATCCATGAAAGCCTGAGTTTTGTCTTAAAGGGGCATTTCGTGATCCACAACCTCGTCCGCCCGACTTACCTAAAAAAGTTGAGATTCTTATATCATCTGAACCGTTAGCCATAGTAATCCATGTGTACCTAATCTTACGTGCATATTCGGTCGTATCTGTAATAAATTCGCAATTTTGTATTTTCTGTCCGTAAACGGACAGTAATAACAGCACGGTGGTCTATGGGACCATGGGAAACAAGCACTTGTTCATAACACAAAACCGCAAGGTCGGATTGAGCTAAAATTTTGTGAATAAGCTTTTCTCAAGGATATCTATTGAACAATGAATAACAGAATGTGCTGGAATCACGAAATGCACCGTTAATTTATTTCACATTTTATCTTGTAGGCTTGACAAAAAATATTCAAGAAAGGAATTTGCACTGCTTAACATAGGTTTTACATTACCAAATGATTTAAAGGCACTATCAGTGATTTGCTAAATCAGAAAATAGAAAAAATGATCAAAATCAGATTTTTGCATGTCTGTTACAAGTATGAGTATCTTAACATACTCCAAAAGTGTGAAGACCAAAAGGAACCTAATAAGGACACACATCGGATATTTTAGTCTTTACTGTCCATACGGACACTTACTACAACACATAATTCAATGGAAATTCATATCTTTAAATGCTACTGTTTTCTGTAAATTTTTCCCTTATAAAAATAATTTAGGAGAATTCGACAGACTTATCCTTCACTTTTAAGCTATTCCTGCAAATTTCAAATATTTTTACTCTTTCGGGTGAATCACTGATTGTGGCTTTAAACACATGCAGGATTTAAGGAAGATTATACTCACCACAAGCTGTGAGATTGTTCTATTTCTATGCATGTATACTTACGAGTGATCCAACTAGTGCATTTTTGTGTTCAAAAAAGCCTCGAGACACCCTTAATGCCACATTAAAAATTTTGATGCGCCCATGCCTAGTAGTCCCACATTGGCATCTATGCGCCCATCACTAACATTACTGGAGGAACCCATAATTCCTTGCTCATTTTTGTACCTTCCTCAATGCTCCACTGGCGGGGAAGGGCCTGGTGAGGGAGATTAGTTGGATCACTCGTATTAAGTATGCACATATAGAAATAGAACAATCTCACAGCTTGTGGTGAGTATATTCTATTTCATGCGCTATATACGTTATGAAGTGATCCAACTAGTGCATGACTGCCACACTGGTCACTAGGTGGAGGAAGTGGAGCCGGTAGTCTGAGTTTCTCGCCATTTGAAATTTTTATGGAAGCTGAAAATAATTTCATGAAAAACGTTTTAGAACGTTGTTGGCGTCCTCCATCCTGCTGCTTCCATAATTTCACTAATGTTTACTCCTAAGTGAAAATCTCAGAAGGTTGCCTGACTTCTATTTCATGAGCATGCGGGTTAAGGGCGATGTTACTGTCCAGTGACGAGGCTTTCACTTCAAAGTGTCAGATGAGGGAAGTGACCCAGCGTGTAAAATTTGCTTGTTGCATGCAGGTTTGTGAGGTTTGTTGTAGAAAAAAGGAGGTCAGAAATCGAAGAATCCAAAGATTTTCGTAAGAAGGCAGAACGGTGATGGAAGTGCGTAATGGCTCTATACACCGTTAATCCGTTACAAAAATAACAGCTTCATATACGCTAGGGTTAGCATTTCAGACTAGGGTAGGTTTTTGCACAGTCGAGGAACTTGACTGTGCTTTGTTTCTGTAAAGTTTCTTTCATTTCTTTCTGTCAACTTCCGGTCAAACTTCAATCGCTCGTTCTGTACCTACATTCATCAAAATTGAACAGACTTGGACACAACATCAATGACCATGACCGGCATTTTTGCCCAAATTGTTTGGGGGCCAAAGGTCACGTAAAGGTCACAAGAATTTCATTCAAGGCCTATCAGTGATTTGCTAAATTAGAAAATGAAAAAAAAGAAATATCCTAATCAGTTTTTGAATGTCCTGTAACAAGTATAGGATCCTAACATACCCTAAACGTTGAGACCAAATGAAACCAAATAAGGATAAAAATTGGATATTTAGTAGCTACTGTCCGTACGGACACTCCTTCAACACGTAATTCAATGGATATTCAGACCCTCAACCCTCTGCAGTTCCTAACTTTCTTCAAGCTTTTTAAGTTCAAAAAGAACTTACGAGAATTCTACAGACGTACCTTTCACTTTTAAGCTATTCCTTGCAAATTCAAAGATTTGACTCTTCAGTGAATCACTGATAGTGGCTTACAGAGGCATTTCCAGCTCTGGTTTAATATTTAAAAAAAATCATCTACAATATGCAAGGTAGTAGATCGATGCTACTGTCACTGGTGCATGTTTATATAATTTCATACAATGGAGGTCATTCAGGGTCAAAGGTGAATTTTCAAAATGCTCCGATTGAGCTGAAATTTTCTGAAATGATCCTTATGAATTCTACACATAGTTGACTATTTTCGAGCTCACAGTCAGTAAGAGGTCTAATATCCATTTCAATGCTCCGATTGAGCTGAAATTTGACTGGCAATGATCTTATATAATCGAAACTGTTGAAATATTTTCGAGATCAAAGTTCATTAAGAGGTCAAAGGTAATTTTCAAAAATGTTCCGATTGAGCTGAATTTAATTGAATGTGATCCTTATGACATCCTAACAATGTTGAAAATATTTTCGATATCAAAGTGTCATAGAATCCGAAGGTCAATTTCCCCAAAATGCTCCGATTGAGCTGAAATTGGACTGATACCTTATGACATTCTAACATGTTTGAAAAATATTTTTGAGATCAAGGTCTTAAGAGTTCCAAGGTCAAATTTTCAAATGCTACTAACGGGGCAGGAATCTGAAATGATCCTTATGAACATTCAACCTATGTTTAAATATTTTCGAGATCAAATGTCATTATGTCAAAGGTCCACTGCCTCGACTGTGCTCAGATATGTCTCCGGATTGGTTTATGATTATGGGTTTTTTTGAAGCTAGGGCTAGGTTTTGAAGCTAGGGCTAGGTATTGAAGCTAGGTAGGTTATGAAGCTAGGTTAGTTTTAAGGCTTGTTTGAAGTTAGAAGCTTCTATTTTTTAATGATAACGCTTTGACCGATCCGTCGGGTGTTGGGGCTTTGACCACAGACACATCATGTTTTTTGATTTCTTCTTTACAGTTACTGAAGTGAATGAAAACTACCTCCTTTCCTGTCCTTACTAAGGGTTTTTATCCTTAAAAGACCCCCTTTTGTAGGAATCCTAGGATGACAGGTATGTGTGTTTTGTGAGAATTGATATCAGTGAAAGCCAAGAAACCACATTATTGCTTGAATGCTAGTACATTAGAATGAGACCATTGCCAGGTCAACTGGCCCACGCTAACTTTGGTAAGAGCCACTAATCACATCGATCAAAACACAAATCTTATAATCCTATGCATATCTAATTTAGACTACTCTGTATCCAATGTTTTTTTTTTTTTTACTTTACTTTTTTTCCAGTGTGTGTTTTTTTTGTTTTTTTTACTTCACTTTTTCCCCGTAGGCCTTTTCCCCCCAATAGTCCTATCGCAAAGAGAAATGATAAAAAATAGCTGAGGGAAGAGGGCGCGATAATTCTAACCGTTGAAATTTCACTTTATCATGCAGGTCATTGAGGGCCTCGATAACTAATCCCCGTTAATTTTCACTTCACTACGGGCTGGCATACCTGACAATTGGTGACTACTTATCTTTCACCTTGGGGTCGAGATTGATAACTTGGGTTTCGATGGCGAGTTCCGTCCAAACCTTGGCTGACCCTAATATAAGTATGATGTCCAGCGTTTTGAACCAAATTGACAATGGCTAACAAGGATTTGCGGGGCTTGTATCTGGGGCGGTTTATCTCTGTGATCGATATTCATGAGCCTCGTGTCCCGGTTGGCTATGCACACACTCCGTATGCCAAGCATTTTGACAGTTGAACAAAAATCCCAACCATAAATTTTAATTGAGAGGCAAATAATTTGATCGTATGCAACTCCTAAGTACCTATTCATTGTTATTTGTGTCGAGATTAGAACTTTATATGACTTGTCATTAAAGGTCAACGAGAGATTTTGAGGCACCAAAATATGTGTCTAATAGTAATGTCATTTAGATTAGACACTCAATAGATTTGCTACAGAAATGTCCCTAAAGAGAGAGAAAAAGGCGATTTTGAATTTGCTTTTATTTCATACAAAACATAGGCTTAATTTTCGATTTGCTCCTATACGAAATGAGAAATTTCACACATTTTTGTACCAAAGAAACCTTCTCACCTTAATCCTTTCAGTGGGGATAGTTTTTGATGGAAGGCTTTACACCAGTGCCAAATCAGAATTTTCACATTTTTTTTTTCGGGACCCCTCTTATTTAAAATCTCTCGTTGCAACCTTTAGCGAGCAATCGGGAATTAATCACAGCAAGTGTGAATCAATGCCTTAAACGGGCCTCTGCGCGTATTCTCAGGCATTATATGCATATTTCATTGATGACGCATTGTTTGTTTTTGATGATATCCCGTTGGGGCTGAATCGCTTCTCGCTGATTGGTGTAGGGGGGGAAAAGGAGCTGACTTGTCAAAACCTGACATGTTACGGCCTCCTGTAGAATGTTTTCTCCTGATTCAATTTGAACACTTAATAAGCAAGAGTTACTTAAGTTTTTCCTAACCTCACCCCCCTCAAAACACAACGCAATGTGCTCTCCACGGGTGTACCCTCTGCCTGTCACGATTCACGCCTGTTTGTTCTGCACAACAGATCTACACCGTGCGTAACTAGCCAGTATCGTGCGGCCTGGTACCCATACTACTACTACTCTATCTCTCGAACAAAATAGCGTCAAAACTCACAAAACTTCACAGATTCATCACAAACTCCACAGATTTAGTGCACTGATTCCATGCGAAAATCCCCAACATTCCAATCATGTTATTTTGCATGCAATTAGCTACATTGAAGCCGATAGATCGATTTTCAAGAATGAAGGACTCGTTTTTCCGATAGGTAAAGGTAGAGAAACTTGCACGTACATTAAAATAAAAATCACAGGTAAGTCGATGAATTTCGTGTAAAATATTACCAACTTAATGTTTTTATAGATCGAAGTGAACTTGCTTCATCAAAGATCTGAATTATTTTCAATTAAAAAAACCCAATATTTTCTTCTGATTGATTTTGACCCCTGTAAAAATTTTGACGAGTCCTATTCCTTTGTATATCTGATGATTGACAGATCTTACTATTGGAATCCACATAATGCAGATTACCTGACCACCGCAGCTGAGAGTACATAGTCGATTTTTTTTCCAAGGGGAGTGGTCACTGAACTTTTCGCGATCACCAACCTTAGCGGGATCATAAAGGGAGCCATCTATTGAATGATTAATATTTCGTATAAAAAAATAGCCGGTATGTGTAAACAGTGCCCTCTCTACATTAAGGTCCCTGAGCGTATCTTTTTGTGGTATAATGCCATTGTCATAGGGATCTAGGCCTAATTCAGCTTAGTTACGCGTGAATTGCGTCACGATATTAGACTTGAAGAATGACATAATAAATCATAGATACTGATGATAATACTGGGTTCACTAAGATTGGGACAGTCACACCAAAATAATTTAAAAAATGCAAAAAATCGACTATGGCATAGTCTAATTCATAATTCGGAACAGGTACATGATCCAAGGCTTGAACAATAACCAATGGATACTGGACATGACTACATCAGTGATTCAAATGAAACATTCCTTACTAAGGCTTGAAAGTGCAAAGTGTGGGGGTTATTGTCATGAGAGTATAGATGAAACTGGTTTGAGTACACAATCGAGAACTTAAAATCATTCTACTACCCGTGATGCATTGCAGAAAAGCCGAATTTTTTACCCACCCAATGACAGCATAAGTGACTCACTAGAACCCTTCTTTATCTCACCTACATGGTACTGATTTAATTTTCCAGCCCCAATCCAGTTCATTACTCCGCTTTGCTAATTTGCCAATGGAGCCATACCCCAATTTGATCGTGCCCTCACAGCTGCACTGCGCGCTGACGGGGTACAGTGGAGCGGTGTGAGAGTTGGTGCACACTGAAAGCAGATTGTTTGCCGATCATTTGATTTCAAGCGCAGCACGAATCAGTGCTGGTTGTCTGACAAGAACAGCAACGATGTATCACCTGTATTCAATTTCCAGGCAACCTTTTGATTACTATGAGAAGAATCGATAAATCGGGTGAGTACGACAGGAGGTTGTTTTTCTGAACTTGTGTACTCCCGTAAGAGAAAATTTAGGCGGGGCTCGTCCGGGAAACAAAGTGTATGTTCTAAGCGTATTTACTTTAGACCGAAAAGAATAAGAAAGGAATGAAAATCGTTGTTAGTAAATTGATAATTTCTTGACTTAGACCTTGAATACGGTAAAGTGACACTTTTTTCTGGTGACATCATTTTTGGAAAAAAGACAAAATTTGTTGATGCAATGGCGTTTTTTTGAAAAGCAATGACTTTGTGGCAGAGCCAAATGCTTTTCTCCTCTTCATAACTTTTTAAATTTTCCAATCACCCAGTTCTAAGTTAAGTTATGCAACGAAATGTCCTTATATTTAGGGGAACTTATTTTTTTTGGAACCGTGGTATGTCAATAGAAAACATAGGCTGTGAAACCGTATTTGCTCCTATACGAATTAGAATTTCACAATGTTGGGTACCCAAAAAACAGTTCTCAGCTTATCCTACATTGGGGATATCCTTGATATGAAGCTTACACCAGTGCCACAATTAGAATTTTCACTTTTTTCCTTTCGCGGACACCTGTTATTTTGAAATCTCTCGTTCACCTTTAATGGGATGACTTATCTATGTTCCAACATGTCTAATGTTCCAACAGTCAATCTACAGTCTAAGTTTCAAATGTTGTAGGTGTTAGCGGAAACTTTGAAATTGTCTTAGCTGATCTAAAATTGGTTGTACTTACTTGATACATGGTTATATTTACTCCGTAATGATCTATTTCCGGGGTGGATCAGGATTTGAAAAACGTCAAATTACCGGGGTGCTGAAGGCTGAAACTTGTCCAAAATGGGCTGATTTTGCAAGATTATACAGAATTACCGGGAGGCGCACGCCCCCTCCCTAGATCCGCGCCTGTAATTCCTATTAATCAGTATCTTTGCTATGGCGCTGTCATGTAACCAAGGATCAAAACAATTTTAAAAAAATGGAAGTGACAGGAAAGGTACGGGGTGTTTCCACAGTAAACCTATCCATCGGGCTGCAAAAAATCATTTTCCCATTTTGAAGGATGTGGAATATTGATTTATATAATGTTAACATATTTTTAGTGGTAAAAGTAAAGAGAGATTACAAAATCCACAAAAGGGCCATTCTTCGGTCACGTTTGTGACCTAAAAACGGTAAATTTTGATTTTCAACCAATGCTGTTTTGCCAATATAACCAATCTGTTATTACTTTTGGTATAATGAGTAACCTTTAGTCCAAACCTAACCAAAAATAATGTTTCCACTTTCGCCAGATTGGTATATTTTGTCATGAGGGTCAAATAAAGTTTGGTCACGTTTGTGACCTCAGACAAAAAGGGGTTTTTAGAATTCAAACTTCAACTGTAAATTTCTGTGATTATTTAAGTACTCACATTCTTATATTTATTTCAGAAAGACATTGATACTTTGTCATTACAACAATGTTGGTAATTAAAAGTAACAAGCAAACTTTACTTGGTAATTAACAAATTTATATCACTAAGTACGGTCACGTGTGTGACATTGGTGGTTACGTGTGTGACATCTCCATTGACTTATAACACAAAACTGGTGACCATTGTTAATGTGCGCCAAAAACGAAGTTGTAATAAAATCTTGTGTATTTTCCATAATTCTCAACTATTTCGAACACTTTCATTACAATGCCATCAGTAATAACTTGCAAAGAGCAATGCTACTCTTAGTATGCAGATTTCCTGTGTTGAAATAGTGCAAGTCTGTTAAATTTGGCAACTTTACCCCAAACTTTCAAAAGACACATGGAAATCAAGTTTAAGCCAGTCTTTATTAAAATTAATTGTTGTTTTCTTGTTTAAACTGATCATATTGATATTTTAACTGATAATAAAAGTTAACACTGCTACCTTCTTCAATATGACCAGAAATTTATGTCCTTCAAATACTAAAATGGTGAGCGCCGGTCACGTTTTTGTGACAGTAATTAGCACATCAATAACTTTTGAAAGAAGAAAGATCTAAACCATTTATTTTGTATAACGGAAGGTACATATAAACTGGCTTTTGACATGAAATATGAATATTACTGAGACCGTGGTTTTCTAGTAATAAAAACTTCTTTGTCTTTTTGGTCACATGTGTGACATACCAAAGTCAATTAAAATTCTTTGTTAATTACTTGTCTAATTCCTATAAATTTGTAATTTTTTCAACATATTTTTGAAAATTGAAGTCCACGCAATACTTTTGGCAGTATTTCAAACAAACATTAATAGCTATTAAATATAAAACTAAAGAAGCAAACTGGTGTAATAATCTCACTTTTTTTATCCCAAAACATTAACACGTTCATTTATGCAAATGAGGATGTTTGAGTTGAACATATTGTTTAAAAATGTCTTGTAGGAAACTTGGAAGGATGGTTAACATGATAATGTAAAGAAATTTGCAATACCATTAACTTCATTTTTTATCAAAAAGGTTACTTTTTTGAATGGCCCAAAATTGCTTGTCAGATTTAGTTGTTTTCAGCATTACAGATTTTTGATCGTATTTTCTTCTAGGTCCTGTCTCGCAATTTGTCTTGACGCCAAATGCCGCCATCTCTGGTCACAACCGAGTGGAATTAACTAACACACCGCTAGAAGTCTGCGCCCACATGTGCACTGTGGCTCCTTTCGGCTGTTCGTCCTTTGACTTTGCCCGCTCAACCAACCAGTGCTGGCTCAGTGATGCGCGCTCAGCAGACGTACCGTTAACCTTCGAATTTGCGGGTAATCCATATGATTATTATGAAAGAGCTGGACCAGGTATGTGTTTTAGAGGGAGTATAAAAATACTACTTTCGAATAGTTTTGAATAAATTTTAATTTGCCTTTTTCTTCTTTTTTCTGTGTGTTGGTAGTATTACCTTTCAAGAATCCATGTAGTAGTTTGACATGTACTAAATAATAACTTATGTTGTATCAAACAAAAAAGGTAAATATTCTTGTAAGAGAATCCCCCAAACCTGAAATTTTGCTAATAAAGCAAGTTTTCAGTTGAAATATGAAGCTCTTTCAATTTGCAAGTCGTTATTTTTTTCTTCTTTTTTGTTGGAATTTTGAGAAATTGAGGGATCCATATACAGAAGAATGATACGATACAATTAAGGCCACATCCAGAGGGTGTTTTGAGTCAATCCCACAATGCACCAGTTTTGGGAAATTTCACCTCAATGGGGTCATGTGATCCCATAAAAATTATATTCTTAACACATAAAAATCCTGACTTTAACCCTCATTTTAGCCCACAAAGCACTAGTACTTAGGGACTTTTTGGCATGATTATGAAATATCTTGCAGTGCTTAAACTTTTAAAACACTTTTTTCCCTAAGTACTGACATTTGTTTAGTACAGTGCAGTATAGGAACATTGCAATGCATCATGGGATTGATCAAAAACACCCTCTGGGCCACATCGTACTTACATTTTGCAATACGGTGCACCGCCTGCGGTTACCCTTGCCAGTCCAATTTTTTACTACAAGAGTTGACATTGCTGTCCAACTTCCATTGGATTAACATGCAAGTAGTCTGATTATTATGTTGAAAACAGCTTGGCGAAAGAGTTTGTGTGACCGAAAGAAAGCAAAGGGTCTATTCATTGTAAATAGCCAGTTTAGAGTGCATTCGCACGCAACTGACCATTTTATCGACAATCTAAATGATCAGTGACGTGTTCCTGTGTAATTTGTATTACGCAGGCTCTGGATGTCAACCTTCCCATGATGCATCGGGAAAACATCGCCTCTCCGAGGCAATCGTTGGGGGTGAACCCATAGAGCTAGAATATAAACCAAGAGGGGAATCGCGTGTATTATGGAATAGCCCAAGCCCGTAACCGATTTCTCTCACACACACAGCGCGCCGTGGTTGTTGCTGCGTAAGCACTCGCGTGTCGTCACTGTCGAGGCTCAAGCACATGCATATAAAAATCTGTGTGTCACACGTTATGTTATCAGTGTTGCATTTCCCCAGTGTTCCATTGTCTGATCGGCCGATTTCTCTGCAATAATTATGCGAAAACCAATCGATTGAAGAAACCATGCCTCTAAAAAGATTCCTGCATCCCTAATGCACAAAAAGTCTCCTGATGACCCCTGTTAATTTTGCTTAGGAAAAGAGATATTTGAGTCTGTGAGATAGCATGTGGCATCGGTTGTTGTTGTTTTCACTCACTAAGTGTGATGAACGTAAAATACTCGCATGTCTCATAAATATGCATAAGGACTTTCGAAATACGACGATACGTAAACCAAATATGGTGGTGCCCAAAACTATGTTAATGAAGTGCGTATGCTCATTATAATACTTTTGGGCACCTCAATTTTGGTTACGCTGTTTCTGGAGAATATGCGGGTCTCAGTTTATATTTTAGGTCCATGGGGTGAACCGTATTGCGAATTGTGAGAATTGCCGCTTCGGAGCGTTCACAACACAGATCAGGGTGGTGTTGTGCACGCTCCAGGTTGTCAATTGCTTGGAGAAACTCATAGTATGATAGCACCCTTAGGACTTCACCAAACAGTCTTTCACATGCAACAATTCTCTCGGATTCTCATCATTTCATTTCCCAATATTTTATTATCCCCAGCCAAGCCAGATTGTTACACAGGCAATGGACATCGTTACAGAGGCAAGGTATCGTTCACTAGTACTGGTGAGCGGTGCTTTAACTGGTCACATCTGAAGGCAACTGGCTTACCTGTTGGCGTGACACCAGAACTCTACCCAGATGCAGGTAGGTGGGGGAATGTCAGCCCTATGATAAGTACCTGGTAATGTAGTTTGAATGGATGTGTGAAGGAAGGGCTTGACATTAATATTCTGCCATTTTGTGTTGTATGCAAGAGGGCACATAGGGATTGCTTTGACAGTGTATGAGTAGTGTGTGTGTGTGTGCATGTCTGTAATCAAAATGTTAACCCTTAAATTGCCCACTGTTTCCACTTACATGCACGCATTTTCACACCACTTACATGTAATGGTCCTTGGGTAGTGCCCCACAGTTACCCCTCACACAAGTGGGGTCAAAGGTCATCAAAGGTCATTAGAGGTCATAGCCCAAAAGTGGTCAGAATTATAACATTGATTGGTGTGTCCACATTTGTTGATCAATTTTCATGACACTTGGATACAATGGTCCTTGGGCAGTGTCCCACATGTTGGTGACTTCATGTGACCTTGTTGACCTCATGTGACCTTTGTGCCTGTTCACAATCCGTGATGGCAGATGACACATGTGTTCTGTGAGCTCTGTATATTTTTTTGCCCAACAACAAAGTGTTATGGAGGGCTACAATTGCAGTGGTATAAAGCAGGAACAGAGGAAGACAACAGACAAAATTGAGAGATTTCCTGGACAAGTATTGGGAGACGGTTGGGAGATAGCAAATTGGTACAATATGGCAAGGGATAGGAGCATGTGAGGAAAAAGTTCCATATGTATCCCTTTGGAAGTTCTACATGTAACAAATTCTTGTTTATTTTTTGGCCTTAGGGTTTTTATTAGTGTAAGGCCATAAATAAAGATAATTTGTTTCGTGTAAAATTTTAAAGGGGGTACAAATGGAACTCTTTCCGCAAATGGCACCATCATAATGAGGCTTTTGTGCAGCAGTTGACCAAAAACTGCATAGTGTTTAAACAGATGGATGGTCTGTCGGCTGTCTAGAGGGGAGGCGGGATGGATGGTCGGGTGGTAAAAATTAATCTACTCTACCATATAAACCAAATTGCTAGTGATTTAAATCTTGTAGGTTAAATAGATCATGATGAGGAATGGTGCTGTTTTCTCACAGGTTATGAATATTAATGAGCTCATTTGCACATTTTCAATAAAATTTGATTATTCTACTCCTACCATGCCAACCTGCATTTTAACTTGGTAGTGATCAGCATGATGAAGTGTGATGCTGTATACTTTTATGATAGATATAAGCATTTGTAATTTATTGTTTGTCTCAAGGCCCACCACAGTTGGCAAACCTTATGCGGAATGTGTTTTTTTTTATTTTGTTTATATCATCCCTTGCATGTTTTATCATCTCTCATCGGAGCAAAATGCAATGATCAAAATCTTTTAGTTTTGCAATTTTAGTCCTGCATTAATCACTCAAGGGAGTACTGGAAATGCAGGAAGCCGAAATTTACCTCCTAAAAAGAAAAATTTTCTTGAAGGGAGGATTGCCGATTCAACCCCCAGGGGAGACTAGACTTTTAGGGTTTGTTTTAAGGATCAGTGGCATCTCTGTCAATATTTAATTATATCCCCACAACTAACGGGTTTGCAAAATGTGTCATGAACTTCTTTCTCCATATTCCTGCAGATTGGGCGATCACAACCATGCCGTAATGCTGAGGAGACCTTACGACCATGGGTTACTATTGTAATGCAACCTCGCACCGTCGTCTGGAGTACTGCGGCCATATCTTAGTGTCCAGCGAACCACCCAGGCTGCCCACACAGCCTGGACAGAGGCTCCGCACTCAGCTCACTACAACTGCCTACCTCTAACAGGTAGGAAAAATCCCTTGAAACAAAATTTGGTTAAAGAGCGGTATAAAATAGTTTTAACCCTAGCCAGGACCGGGTCGTTTTGCCGGCCGACGGCCCACATGCAAGCAAAAGCATCTATTTTTTATTTTTAACTGCCCCGATGTCCAACGAGAGCCAGCTTTGCGTTTCATTGCATCTCGGCGTTTTTCCCGGCACAGGATTAAGTAGCTTAAATTCAATAACGGCCCAGATCAACGATAACACATCGCGCAATTTTCCCGGAAGACGGCCCAAATGCAACGACAACTCGCGCCAATTACCGGAAAGACGGCCCATGTGCAACGAAAAACATCGCGCCATTTATCCGGAAGAGACGTCCCAGGTGCAACGAAAAACATCGCGTGAAAATTGCAATAAAAACAGGTAAATAAATAAATAAATAAATACTAAATCAATAATGGATGCACACTGATCTGCATGAAATTTGTTTACAGCTTTAGTAGTTCGCCTATCGTGAGTGCGGCTATCGCTACATCATGTCTGCTTGTCGCTATTATGCTTCGTCATGCTCCGGTTTACGTCATGATACGTTTATTCCTATTAACCCAATAGCTTATCGACAATTGTGCTCTATCACCCATGAAATCGAAATTGTCTATGGCATTTGTTAACTGATGAAAAGCATTGCGCTTCTGCGTGCAAGACGGCCCAAATGCTCGAAAAGCATCGCATCATTTCCAGTCAATACGGCCCAGATGCACGAAAACATCGCGTCATTTTCCGGAAGAACGGCCCAAATGCAACGAAAAACATCGCGTCATTTCCTGGAAGACGGCCCCCAGTGCAACGAAAAACATCGCGTCATTTTCCGGTAAGACGGCCCAAATGCACATGAAACGCAATGAGAGTCATTTGCGCTACAAATAATAGTTGTTGACGGCCCACATGCAACCGAAAAGCACATTTTCAACCGGTACCCACTTTTTCGTTTCCTTTCGTTTCCTCTCGGCCGCGTTAGGGTTAATAGGGCCTTTTTTTTCCATGGTTAAGAATGTGCTGCATACAGTGGCATCACTTAAAATGTGTATTCTAATTTGGCTTGTAGGACCCTCAACTTACACGGATATTGTTTTTGATTTTAACCGATGAACGACCATATTTTCTCATTGTGTCGAATATGTTCGTCCGGCTCGTACCAGCCCGTGGTTCCGAAGGGGCAATTTCCCCGTAGGTTTGACACAAATTTCCCGAACACAAGCAAAAATTTCCCGGTCGCAGGCAAAGAATCCGAAAGGGTTGATTTAACCTTAACATCCGTGTTTTTATTCCCGATTTCCCCTCAAATTTTTATTTTCAAAAAACAAACAAATTGGGGGAATTGCCCCCACCTGGCTACGCCACTGTTTTCATCATGCAGTAGAGTTGACACTCAAGTTCTTGCCCACACCAATTGCACGGATCTTACAAGACGCAAACACAGAGAAAAACCTTCGTTTATTTTGATTCTGATTCAAAATATTAGTACATACTCTATATAATAGGGAAGCAAGTATATGCTTATTGCATCTATCATCAAAACCAACAAGTTTGTTTCCCATGCAATTTGGTGTGTGTGTGCTTGTATTTGTTTGTCTTGCTTGTGTGTCAACTCTTTTATTAATATAAGCAATGCGGTATGCTTAAATCGGAATAGGCCCCTTTAAGGCACACTATCAGTGAATTTGTGCACACTTATCTTGTCTCGCTCAAAAACTCAAAAATTGGGATAATAACTACCCTAATTTCATGACTGATCAGGTTGGCGATATCGTTGATGATCTTTCAGCAGAATTAGCTTTTAAAGTTCCTGGATGATCCATGAGGAGAAACGGAACGTTTCATCTTGCTCATTTTGTACAGGACTTGTATTTACCATGTGAAACCAAATAACCTAGATCAGTAACTGATTATGCAATACCTAGCTGCTTCATCCAATTAATAAATGTCTTACTGTTTGTTTCAAGGTAGGGTCCCCCCTCATGAACTGTTACAATCCTGCTTTTTCAGAGTCCACTGGAACAAGAAGGTGAGTGCGGGATCCTCTCTATGCTGTGGATGGTAATATCCTGTGTACAACCGTGGAAGCTGTACTCTAACAAGGTAAGATATGCTTGCGGTGTAAACAGTCTGAGAATGAGCCTCCAGGATCCAAATGGAGTGGATATTTGGATAGTAGGCATTTCTCTGTAGGACTTTGTCTGGCCCTAGTAAGGCTAGGGTCTAAAGGGGAGAGCATACTCAAACAAGCAGAATTTCATCACACTCTTCCAAGGACGAAATACTTTTTTTTGGGCTACAGGGGCTTCTTGTCAAATTCTGACATAAGTGGCCCTTGAATGTACATTTTCCATAGGTCAAAATTTGTTACTGGGGGTTATTTTGTGGAAAACTGAGCCCCTGCCTATTCTTTGACAATTGATTGGAGAGCAATGGAGAGCAAAAAGATAAGGTGCTGGTTAAATCGGATTTGTAGTTGTTCTTTTGCTCCACAGCACAGGTATGCTCTTCCTTGGTTGGCATAAAAAAAATTGTCTGTTTGCCGTAACGGAGAAAAAATATGAGGGAGGGTCGGTCAGAATTTTTTGATCTTCACACAATGGTTTTACTACCTAAAATTAATAACCATGCTACTATTTAAAAAGCTGTTTTCAATGACATGGCAAAAATCTTTAATTTTGTTGTTGTTATTGGGTTTGTTGTCTTGTTTTTTGATATTTTTTTTGTCTTTGGTTTTGGTAAAAAATGTTTTTAATTTTTTTTGATGAAAATCATGGGTCCGGTCGGCAGAATTTTTTAAAATTTTGTGCTAATTTGCATAAAATGTTTTGATTAGTTACAGCAAAGCAACAATTTCTTTATGCCCTTAGTGATTTTAATTATTTTATAAGCAGCTTTGTAAGAATCGGATGCTTCCTCAAGTTTGAACCATGTTACAAAAGGAGCATTCTCTTGCGTATGCATCTATTCTGGATTGGAAACATGGTCACATAACCTGAACCATTTTGCCGGTCCTTGTGTCATGTTATATAGAACACCTTGAAGCTCTAGCGAGGATAGTAACTTTTAAAGCAATAAAACAGCACATTTTTTGAGATTAACCCCCAATGTCAAAATTTGAGATTTTTGCACAGTTGTGTTGGGAAAATTTGTCTAGTAAACTATCCCTTGAATGGATATGCTCAAAGTTCATATTTTTCGTATAAGACGCGATTTGTATTAGAATCGGGATCCTTGGTATATAACGGCGTTAATGTAAACCGCCAATTTCTGTCCGTCGTTGTGAAATAGTGCGACCTCACGAAAATGCCTTTACTTGACGGCCCTGACCAACGGAACACCTAATGATGACATAGTTTGCATCAATGGCGCTATTCCCTGGCTATTTCATATTGGAATATGAAATTATGAAAGTTTATTAATTAATGGCGTTCCAATCAGCCCCGTGGAATTATTATTGGGACCATGCAACTGTGTGCAAAAAACTTTTTTTTGAATATTGGGGCGCATCTTTAAATTGTGCTGTTATTAACTTATGTACACTGTAATATGTATGTAGGCACTGATCCAAATCTTTGTCATTTGATTGGAGTATTGCAGTCACATGTCAGAGTCAATAAATATGATTATTCAAGCTTACATCACAACTGGGCATTTTTTTTTCCATCGGCATGCATATTATGGTTCCATTTTTTTTTTTTTTTTTAAACAAATTTTTGAGGGTCCCTAGGATCTCCCTGGTCACTTAAAGAGACATGAGGAATTTCCAAAAGAAAGCGCCCCCAATTTTTCTCGAACCTAGGGTTTGTGACATATTTGAATGCTTACCAAGATTAGATCACACTGAAGTGAAAAGCCGAATACGCCGTATTTATGTAATAAGATGATAGTAGTTTCTGTCAGTGCCATGACAGAAAGTCAAAGTACTGGATGTTGTATGGGGAACGAGTACGATAGCAGGCAAGTTCAAAAAAAGGTGTGCGGTTTTCTTTTGCCACCTGGTTGTCCAATAAACTTTCCAACACATTTCGGTAGGGGGTCTACAACCGATCCAGTGAATTTGAGAGGAAATTCAAGCCTAAAAAATCTCCTCTGTCCACTTGAATATGGGAATTAACACGGAAATTAGGCTGTGATGCTATGTGTTGCAATATTATGACCATTCAGTGCTGCGTTGCTGCAGCGGTCTCGGGAACTTGCCTTAACAGAGTAGACTGGGGCCGTTGAGGTACAAGTGGGGGTACAAGTACAAGCAGTTGAAATTAAATGGACTGCTGTTGTTTGTAGGTAGGTGACGCGGTAATGTTTGTATCCCAAGTCCACTGTACAACAATTTGGTTTTTAAATTTTTCAATTCACAGAGGCACAAAGCCAGCCCTGGTGGTATGTGGACCTTGGTAGAGAGTATGAAGTTGTCGCAATTCAAGTTGTCAACAAAATTCTACTGTAGTCACAGACATACTAGAACCCAAATGGTCAACGTCCATCTAAGGAAGTTGCTAGAAATGCGCCTATGACCCCCAATTGGTCACAAAGACCACTGATCTGAGCACAGAAAAAATCTGAGGTCAAAGGTCACACCTTAGGTCAAAGGTCATACACAGGGAAAATGCAGTTTTCCCTCTTTGAGCTTACCAGAGAAATCAGAAAGCAAAGATGTGTCATCCGAGATGCGACCTGTATCCTGAGCAACCAACTCAGTACTTTAAATACATTCATTTTGCCACATGTGTAGGATCAATGAAATTAATTTGGATAGATGAACACCCTCTAAGATTCTACAGGAAAATGATCTTTGACCCTAATTTTCAAAGGTCAAGAGGTCACTTCTTCCCCGGGGGGGGGGGGCCACCAAGTATATTGATGTACACATGGCGTGACCAAAAAACGTGTGAACAGGGTGTTTTTTTAGTGTCCGGGCGCGTCAATGTAAGTGACATGTTAGGATATCAAAAACGCCGATTTTCATGAAAAGGGTAGTTGTTACATTAGGCTAAAATGCGTTTAAGGTACATTTTCTTTTAATCGTGGGTTTGTACCTACTTTTTCGCTCCCAACTATTTCCGAAAAAAACTCTCCTTCCCGTAATATTTTTTTGTTGTTGATCTTAAAGGTGCATTTTTGTTATTCCACCAGCACTTTCTGTTTATTCATTGATCACCTAGATATTCCGTGAGAAAGCTTATTTCCCCAAATTTGAGCTGATCCCGATCTTGCCGGTTTTGTGTTATTAGCATTTGCTCATTTCCCACGGTCCCCATAGGCTACTGTGCTGTAATTTCTTTCTGTCCGTTTTACGGACAGAAACATACAAAATTGTGATTTCTACAGATGCGACCAAATTTGCACGTAGATTGGGCACACGTGAATTACTAAGAAGGCTAACGGTTCAGCAGGTGATAAAAAATCTCAAAATCTTTTAGGTAAGTCGGGAGGGGGGGGGGGGGCTGTGGATCACAAAATGCCACCTTTAAACTTTTTTACTCCGTGGACGCACCAATACCAAGAGGGCAATCAAATCCTGAAATACATAGAATCTCGCAGACACCAACCTATCGCAACATACTCGCAGCTTCTCAAGGTTTATGCTCGTCGCTAGTATGACAAAGTGTTAAGAATGCCGTAGCCAGGATCGGCTAAAATATAGTGGTCACACTTGCATTTGAGACTTGCCGTGTGAATTGTCTTATAAACATCTGACTTGACCAAAGCATGCGGAATGACACTTACGGGAGACATGGAATACACCATTGTTAGCTTGCCGATTTTGTTCGTTTTTAAATAGGTATGAGTAGATGGACTACATATACAAATCTTTAGTCAACATATACGTTAGATAAAAAGGTATTTGTAAATCATTTAGTCAGGCATGCAGAACTAAGCTTGCAAAATTCTGCACCAGTACCTATTCTGTGAACCGTGTTTCACAATCACCGTGGTGTTTTTCCGATGATTTGTATAGCGTTTTTATTTGTATGTTATAATAAGGGAATGATGTTTGAAATTAGAAACAGCATCTAATTTGATTCAAATCTGACGAACATACAACCCTTGGGCGTCTGGATGGAGATACAAATGCGGCGAAATCCCAAGAATCCCTTGACAACATGAACTACATGATCTTTTGTACCCCAAATCAAGCCTATCTTGTTGACATTCAGGCAAAACATGTTTGGGGCTCATATTCGTAGACCATAACTTGTTTGGGGGTTCTAATTAAAGACACTTTTTAGAGAGTAATTTTTTGGGAAAGCGTGCTAAAACTTGTTTAGGGGGGTAAAATTTTTGTGAAAGCGACTAAAAGCGTGTTTAGGTGTCAGTTGCTCACAAAGAAAAACTTGTTTTGAGGGGTGCTTCGAAAATTTGGTTAAGCATAGGTTGTACACTCATATCCATGCCCCATGAGTCTCCCTAGACACTTTCAGCACAATGATATCTCAGAACCATAGGTGCGTAGGATCATGAACTTATTTGATGGATGAGCCATCTAAGCGATCTACTTCGAGGTTTGCACAAGAATGACCTGTGGACCAAATCTCACACGGTTCCAAGTCATGTCCACACTGGATTCTTGCGCGGGATATGTCAAAAACTGCAGATGTGTAGGGGAACAGACATAAAAATATGTCCTGGGAATCCAGCTGCAAATGCAAGGTAATGTTTCCCTCTAAATTCCAAATTTCCCTCCAAGCACCAAAAGTTCCCTGGGAAGGAGCTTCCACCATTCTCCACTTATCATGCCATCGTACAGCGCGAGTTCCAGAAAAGTCTCAATATTGTTATCACAAATAGGGTTTTTATATTTATATATCGCTCTTCACAATGTATCAAAGTGTTTCACATAGTTTGCTTCAGCTAGCTTAGTAAGCTGCCACCCCACCCTATCTTAAAGGCACTATCAGGGATTTTGCAATCAGAAAATGAAAAGAATCATAAAACTCAATTTCCGCATGTCGTTAACAAGTATAAGTATCCTAACATCCTGCAATGATAAGACCAAACGCAACCAAATAAAGACAAAAGCAGTATAATTTTATTATTCCTTACTGGCCTGTAAGGACATTTACTACAACATGTGATTGAATGGAGATTCAAAGATTTGAATGCTATCGTTTTCATCCTTTCTAACCATTTTTTCAGTTGGAATACAATGTATACAATTCAACAGACGTACCTTTACCTTGTAGATATGGATCCTGTAAGTGCCTTTAAAGGTCTCAGGAATGCAAATAGAATTGATGTGGTTTGTGTCAGTCTACAAGGAGGGACGAGAAAGCATTCAATATTTGGGTTGGTGATGACCTCATTATGCAACTTTGATTTTAGAAAATTCGGTGACTGGTGTGATCTATTCATGCACTGACTGAAACTCAATAGTTTCACTGAATGATTCCACTGGGAGTGTATTCTTTTTGTGCCTTTTTATTGGATTGGGAATGCCCCGTATGAAGATTTGGAGTAGGTTTATCAGCTCATTTCCTGTGACCTTTACACTAACTTTGGGTGGTGCTGCATACCACATTGCTAGAGCCTTATGGAGGCACTGGAACAAGTGCTTGCTCATCGAAAATGTTCCAAGGGAAATCGGGATGGAAGAGATCTTTGTATATCAGTCCTTTTGCACCCTTTTATGCCAATGCGTGAATGGTTGAGGGTGTTTTTATAATGTAAAGGGTACATGTGGTCAGTAGATAAACCGCTGACTCGTGAATCACGGATTGTGGGGTTCAAGCCCCTGCTGTGGCCATGTGTTGTGCACTTGGCAGGAAACTTTATCTCCTTGCCTCATAGACCGAAGCGATATTGTGGGAAGCGTTACGGGGACTTTACAATCTAAATGCTGATAGGATCTGCGCCCTTGGCCAGCTGCCAGCCTCGTGAAGCAAAAAATGTTTGTGACGATTTCCTGACA